>OY735252.1:5541997-5700071 GCA_963457715.1 Argyresthia albistria | reverse complement strand
CAACACGACCCACGCGCACGACGCCAGCGCCAACGGCAGGGGCAGGAAACGGAAAAAGAAGGTGAGAGGTGGTGAAGGTGAGGTAGGTAGCTACGGCCGGCTATACGCGCCAGTCGGTCTTTGTCACATGGTTGTCGCTCGGCTCTCGGTGCGCGGGCTAGCCGCGTGACGTGAAAACAATGACGCCGAAAACAATGACGCCGAAAACAACTGAGTGCGATTCGCTACCCTGCGTGTTCGGCCTGCCACCCCGTATGGGAAAAGGCGTGGCGCTATATTACCAATTATTATTATTATTTATTATAAGGAGTTGTCTATTACCCGGTGAATTCCATAGGTTCTACGGGTAGAACTATGACATGGAACATCTGTAGTCACCCACTAACGCATTTATGTTTACAGAGCGAGAGCAAACCGACCGCTCCGCCAGCGCCGGCCGCGCCCGAGCCGAGCCGCCGCGAGATGGCAGAGATAAAGCGACACAACTTGCGCATGCGCACGGAGGCCTACCGAGCCATCCGGCGGCCGGGCCGAGGTCAGTGCACGTGATTGGCTGAAATTAGTTATTTGCTCTGTTAGCTAATCAAAATCTTCGTGGTGGGTTTCAAAATTTCCGTGGTCTTGTGGGTTTCAAAATCTCCGTGGTCATGTGGGTTTCAAAATCTCCGTGGTCTTGTGGTTTCAAAATCTCCGTGGTCATGTGGGTTTCTAAATCTCCGTGGTCTTGATGGTTTCAAAATCTCCGTGGTCATGTGTGTTTCAAAATATCCCTGGTCTAGTGGGTTTCAAAATCTCCGTGGTCTAGTGGGTTTCAAAATCTCCGTGGTCTAGTGCGTTACAAAATCTCTGTGGTCATGTCGGTCTCAAAATTTCCGTGGTCTTGTGGGTTTCAAAATCTCCGTGGTCTAGTGGGTTTCAAAATCTCCGTGGTCTTGTAGGTTTCAAAATCTCCGTGGTCTAGTGGGCTTCACGCTTGTTTCTCACGCAGGAGATGCAGGTTCGACTCCTGGTGATGACCATGTACCATTGAGACATGCAAGTTATCGTAAATACATTGTCACGGTAATGGAAAACATCGTGAGGAAACTACTTTAGTACATAGCTACGGCGATGGGATAGCCCCCGTGGTGGAATATTGTACGTGCTGCATGACGGCAGACGTGTCACAAGCACGTATAAATTCTATCACGACACGTGTACCATTTCATGCGTTTGGTCGATTTAGACGAAGACAATTTTCAGCCGCCTAAATTAAGGCGCCTAAAAAAGGCACCGTATAAACAGTTTCGGCGCCAATTTTTCGCGGCATGCCAGCGCAGGCACAGAATAGAACACGCGCCTATTTTTTGGCGCCAGTGACCTCCGCCCGCGTCTCTCGCTGCCCCCGCGCCAATTTTTCGGACTCGTGTGACATGTCGCTGCCAGTCCCTAGCACGCCTCCGTATAATCAGCTATTCACGTAATAACGTGGATAGTTTGATAATACATTGCCTTTTTAACTTCCGAGTTTGTGAATTCATTTTAAATTATGGAGATCCTAGCGTAGAAAGACAGGCGCAAAAACTAGCACCGTCGGCTGTGGCGGCGTGCTTATGACTGGTACTGAAAAGGCACCGTGTAAACGGCTAGTGCCGGAGCGCTGTTCTCTGGTGGCGAGATTTAGGCGGCTGAAAATTGTCATCATCTAAACGGTCTGAAGATGTGCTGTCGGCAGGCACTGGCGCCGTAATTTAGGCGGCTGAAAATTGTCTTCGTCTAAATCGACGTTCCTTTGCCAGCGGCTTTGGTTAATGAAGTACATAATTATTACACACCTGTACAAAGCAACAACAATATTAATAACAGTGAATCAATTTCTATTCTTAACACGCCAATTCGCCTTCCAGATTTCTCGAAACTCTTCGAGCTGCTCAAGCAACTGAAAGGTGGTGTGGACATTAAAAAAGTAGTGCTACGTGAAGTGATTGACGAGTCGCTAAGGTTCAAGCGGAAAGCGCTCGCGAAACTCTTGGAAGACTTCCTATTCGGACTAGAGAAGAACGGTAACAGTGCCTCAGTAAGCATTAAGCGGGAGCTGACAAACTCTCTGTACAGCAATAGTACGAATAACTACAGCTAGTGGTTCATGACAGCGCTGCCGGCCTGGAGCGAGCTATTCACCGGCTAACTGCGCTGTTTCAGAGTGAACATTGGCTTTAAATGTCTTGTGATACGTCTCGGAATCGATGTTAAGCGCCAACATCACAGTTAACACAGAAATATGCTACGACAGATGGGCTCAAAGATCTAATGTTCTGGTTTCGCTAGTATGGTCATAGAATTAATAGTTAGATTGTTACACGAGGGACGTAAGTGAGAATAGAACAAGATCCAATTTGGAGGAAAACTGAAAGTTAAACGCAGATGGCGCTTCGTTGATTGCACCTTGTTTACGGTCAAGTGTTGGGTTTCATACAATTTGATAGTTCCCGTGCCATACTAAGGTACAGTACAATTTGGCGCCCGTGCGAGCGAATGGATCGATTGCACCCAAGATATTTAATAAAATAGGCGAATATAGTTCGAGGGTGTAATAGAGCTATACTTACAACCGAGGTAAGCATTCTACTTTACACCATTCATGCGGGGTAATTTTATAAGAAAAGAGATTGTTTCACCAAGGAGTTTATCATAGCTTGTCCTGTGAAATGAACTTTAATCAATTAATCATACATGCTCACACTCAGTAAGAAGACTACAGCTGTGAAAAGAGGCCTTGTAAGTTGGCATTTGCAACAAACTGCATTGTTTATAGAAAACTTTTATTTTCTAATCACTTTACGGCAGACTATATGCTTGATAATGGGTACGTCATGGTTTTATTACGTACCTACTATGCTTCGTAATGGTTCATCATTCTGAACAACTGTTATGACAAATCAGCTGATCGCCCTGCACGAGACGTATGGAGAAGTGAAAAATAAAGTTGCTCTGATCAAATCGGTTTTATAGTTAAAGTTGTTCAGAATGATGTCCCTAACAAATCCCTAAAATATGACTGCACCTTTAAGTTACTATAAACAATGCATTGTGTTGCAAATGCCAACTTACACACCCTCGTTTCACAGCAGTAAATCCTACATACTGAGCATGTTTGATATAAAAGTGATGATGATATAATGTTCAAACAATGCCGATTTCAAGATTGTTACACTGTTAGTACCGCCTGCACCAAGCATATGGTCTAATTATATTGTTTGTATAGTGAAGTACTGAAACTGCATGGCTCGGTTTACACAACACAAGTTATTCAGGGATCGTGATAGGTTTTCCCAGTTGAGTCACAGCGATGAAACAAAGCTTAACGATAAATGTTTTGTTGGGAGTGGAGCAAATCTCAAGAACTAAATAAACTAGCATCTGATCTGTTATACTTGCTGACAGTTGAATGTTATCTCAATACTGTGGCCGATTCTCTAGGTTACACTCACTAAAATTAGTTGACAATATTAAGTCTGACAGCTCTTATGCGGTCGCCATAGATTCCATTTTCAAACTTACTTTTGATTTATTTTAATGTACTGATGAACTAATTCAAAAGTGAGTTCGAAAATGAAATCTATGGCAACCGCGTAAGAGCGTCGGAGCTAATATTGTCAAGTAATTTTAGTGCATGTGCCCTAGAGAATTGGCCCCAATGGCGTGTTTAGTCGGGCAACTCTATTTTGGCGATTCTCCGGTCATCGTTAATTAAATCGAGTTATTGTTGACATTTTCTTCCAATAACTACTAAAACATTACAGTGTTCCCCTATCAATTTATGCCGCCTGACAATAGACATGTTCCATTTACGCATGGATTTACCAAATAAGTAGGCGAGACAGCATTTGGAGCATACCGTTTTCTGTCGATCAGTAGATCTGATATATTCCATAATTCCGTTCCCA
This sequence comes from Argyresthia albistria, assembly GCA_963457715.1. Lineage (NCBI taxonomy): Eukaryota > Metazoa > Arthropoda > Insecta > Lepidoptera > Argyresthiidae > Argyresthia > Argyresthia albistria. The sequence goes on along the minus strand of OY735252.1, from coordinate 5,696,145 downwards.
TAGTATTATCATAGGATACCACTGTTCACCTGTCGCCCGCTCACTGCCTCACAAATGTAGACTTAAATATAATAAATATTGTTGTTGACTGTTTGGGAAGCGTGCATGCATTTATGTTATGCGGGTGTCTGTGCCACCAAAATGGTGAGACGAGTTACGAATGATGTTCTGTGATTAGGCGACTGATTGATAAGGTCGCATTTATTATAGGTTAGTTCGTAGCTCGTCTGTGATTTCTGAATTGGGCTTCTTTATTTGTTAACCCGCCATAATATTATATCTGGTTTTACTTTTCTGTCATACCTACTCTCTTTTTCATATCACATTTTATCCTGTAATTTTGAGTTCAAAAGCAAGGAAGAAGCATCCTGTTAGTGGCAATAAGTGTAAGGATAATTTCACTGTCTTGTATTTAGGGTGGCTAAAAGTCAAGAGTTGTGATGTGATATGAAACTTTTTCCCTGACCCTGTGTTGGTCGGTCGATAATTCTCTACTTTACCTCAAAGAGGTTAGTTAAAAAATGATCGACTTTAAGCCACGCTAGATGCCTCTATATAGTATTGAATGATTCTAGTTCCAGTATCACAGGATTAAATTAGAAAGATTTACAATGTGTTTTCTTACAAGAAGTTGTTAATAAGATTGTTGATAAAATTGGACCAATTTACTTTGTCATTTTGTGTCATTTTGACGTGCATTAATTACAGGTTATGAAAGCAATATTATACACATGGCATAATAGATGAGATAGCGAATTCGTAAATCTTATACATTAAAGTAATTTTGAAATATCAACCAAATGATATTATAATTCCAAGATTTCAAAAGGATCATGAGATTATTCTTATCGTTTACACAAAATGACAGTAAAGCAGTGTCAATATATTGACTTGTAAATATTATTTGTAAAATGTTAGGCAATGTATTTTACCAATGAACAGTTCTTTGCGTAGGATGCATTTATGCATCAGTCAATTGTATAGTGTATATATTTTTTTCATAAATAAATTATGATCCTTATTGGATTTTTACGTATGTTTTTTATTCCATGTTATCAAAGTGTTAAGTGGTATTAAATAGACGTTTAAAAAGCACACACAAATGTTGACCACAGTAATGTAAAACTTAACATATGTATATTGTGATGTTTATCTCGGATCATTGCATACCTACTTGAAACAACACAAAAAAAACTGCCACGACGCATGCGCGTGCGAGTTGGGTAGCACCCGGAGGGTTCCGTACCAACGTACAAGAAAACATAAAAAATCCCTTTGGGACCATCATGGGGACCTTAATGTTTGGGTACGTATACTTAATTCACCTGAGTTCCCCGAAGGTGCACCGTGCATCTGGGTGAAATAAGTTAACTTTTAGAAAACCTAACTCACTTCATTCACCCTGGTGTATTAAATTACACTTAATGCACCTAGGTGAATTAACCCAGGTGAATTAAGTATACGTACTTACGTACCCTCATTTATTTCGTTAGTTCATGTTTTGCATTTAATTGTCGCTGCAGCGGCAACAGATAACCCTGCACATTCTGTGAAAATTTCAACTCTACATAATAACGGTTAATAATTCAGATAAAGCCCGCTGACGGATAGATGGACAGCGAAAGCTAAGTACTTACCGTTTGGCTTGGCACCTTTCGGATACGGAACCCTGAAAATACCAACATAACAACCAAAACAACACAGTGAGTGAGGGGCCTCTCAGCTTCATGCGGCTTTCGAGTTCAAGGCCTTATCAGGACATCTGCAGTTCGCAAGCTCGTAAAAATAAACCTCTTGCCGGCGAACTAAAATGAGATGCAATCCACACTCGGTAGTGATGCCATGCTTACTTATCTTGATACACTTGTGTACAATGGAGATACGTACGTAACGTAGGTACCCTACCACTTTGCAGTTGATGTTAGTTAATTATTAGGAATCTTCATATTTTACGGGTTCAGTGCTCCTGATCTGACCGATTCTACTGAAGGCGACGACATTCCAGAGAAACAAAACTAGAACACAAGTCTGGCAAACGGATTGGATCGTATTAAGCTGTACACCGGTAGATAGACACCTACATATATATTAGTGTATGATACGTGCTGGTCACTCTCAGAAGCACACCGGACGAACAAACTAACAATGGAGAACAATACAGATAGAATGTGTCGACGAGAGGGTTAATTTTACACAATTTAACACTTTAAACTAGACTTAGATCATGTTTCACTTCAGATAAACTACGTGAAATACACATCCTTTGCCAAAGAACCTAACTCACGAATAGCTACCTACTCCTTAATTCATGGTGGCAAACTGAGTCTTGGGGAATGGAAGTCTATGAATGGGCTGCAACAACGCAGATAATGCTAGCTACGGATTGTTAGGAGGGGGGTGGGAGAGGGGGGCAGTGGTGACCGTTCGGTAGCGGGGTGCGGGGACCACTCATCTTGGACTTGGTCATCTCAAGTAATATGCATTATTAAATAATGCTATTTACCGTATGACACCCTACCTAGAAACCCCCTTTTTTCGACTCTGTGTTTTCGCTTCGGCTTAGCCGCAAAATATTTGGAGAACTTTTGCATCTGGTGGATAAGTAAGTACTTTAAGTACTACTCATAAATGTTATAATTTTATTTTGGAAACTGGAGATAAAACATTCGTAGATACTTAGAAAAATAGATATACCTGTGACCACAGTACACTTTTCGATTCATCTTTTGCTGGAAGTTAATATCATGTAGGAAAAAAACACCTACCTACATTAATACGAAAAGATTATATTTATAAATCCTACTCAATTTATTTGTAAGGTAATTAAGTTTTAATTTAATAATATCTATCCCCGTCACTGCTGCTTTAAAAGACGGGTACCCGGGGCCTTCGGGCTCCGCAAAACGAAAGGGGACAACGGGACGGAACTTCAATAAAAGATAATCCCGGGTCACGTTTTTCCGGGGGAAAACGCCGATAACTTTAACACTCTTGTCCATCGCTTCCCATGGTCAAGGAATATTTATTGCGCCCGGGAGATTTATTTACATTTCTGCCCATTCCCCTATCTAAATTACGTGCTTTATAGCCGTTTGTCCGGTCAATGTGGATTTTATTGCGTCACATGATTCGCCGTTTAATGGAGGACCACTTTTTCGAGTCGCCCGCATCATTGGCAAATGTCAGCGTAATGGATGCGATAAGATATTATAACATCTTGTATCTTGTTAAGAAATGGGTCCGATTTCGATCGCCGTTTTTCGTATCGCAAATAAAAGGAATTTCCTTGAGTTCCAGTTCTGCCACAGAAGAGATAATAGTACTACGTACTTACGTGGTTCTGCTTGACTTTACACAGAGTAGTTAATGAGTGGTAGTATCTAGGTGAGGTTAGGCTAGGTGGTGGTGGAAACCAGTGCATAATTCATGGCAGTGAGATTAGAATTCGGAAGCGTCTCCCGTCGCGAATGTCATTGCCATAAGTGCATTGACTTGCCTACTTAGATAGAGAACATACATGTAAAATGGGATCATTGACCAAACGATATGTGAAATTCGTAAAAAAATATATTATAATATATTAAAATACGCGTCAAAATACAGCCGAAAAAAGCTCAATACCTCATTTTAGCATAAATGAATATGATAACAGACGATGCTGACACATGCGATATTGCCACCTTCACTTTTAATATAACAATATACCTAAGTATTGAGAGTATGAAAGTTCAAAGAACCCCAGACTCTTAATTATCACATTAGATTTTAGAATGTAGACTTAATTTGACTAAAGTTTGCAAGTAAGTACTGAGATTGACTATAAAGCTGTCTGGAGAAGGTTAACTAATCATCACATTAAATTTTTAACCTTAAGTTATAAGTATTTGGTGTGAATTTACATGTTTTAATAAATTTATACGTGCGACAAATATATAAGTACGAAGAATTTATTATCCAATGAGGTTGTCCGGCCATTTTCTTTGCTCTATTTTCATACCTCATACTTCGCAAGGCTCTATTACCTACACCAACAAGTTAACCTAGAACACACTCGTAGTTAGACAATAGATAAGATAAGCGTTTATTCAGACGCCACAATACAGCCATAATATAAATCATCATCAATAAATTAATTCGTTTCAAATGCTCGTTACAAATGAAACTATTGAGTTACCTCATTAGCTCGCGGTTACATGGTACTGCGCAATTAGGCCCGTTACATCATGGACAATTGACGTGGAAACTTCAAAGCTATTTTGAATTACGATGTGATATGATTGTGATGATGGAAACACTCGACAATGACTTGCAAGACTCGCTCCGCCACCCTTGATTGCTCATTACTTGACACGCGCGACATAAATGCGTTAAAGATTTCAATCTTGTCGCCTCCTCGGCGCGAATCAGTTACCCCAGTCACACCAAAATTGTGTAACATGCGGCGCCGTATGTGAATTTTAAATCATCATGTTTCATATTTTTCAGTGTCATAGAAGAATGGATGTAAGTATCTATTAATAGCGATATCTCGAATTACATGCGACTTTCACTAAGGTCATATTAGGCTTATTCGATGCATCTGCAGCCCAACTTTTAATGTCGCTGTGACTTACGTTACGATTTTTGGGACAATCCTGTAGCTAGCTACCTACAGGACGAGACTTTATAAAGTCTCAGCGTTACCTAATCTAGTTGTAACTATTGCTATCTTGGATTCAGATTCTGACATTTATGCGTAGGACACAATATGATAGACCCTCTACATTAGTAATCTACTCCACGACCTCCCTTTGCCTCCAACCCATAAGATTTCGGTTATGTTAATGTTGGTGACACCGGCCCCTAATCTAATAAATACAAGAGCATCGCGCTCTCACGAAGGCCCATTGAATTTCGGGCTCGGGTCGGACGGTCTCACAGAATTAATTACTCGAGGGCTGTTAATAAGGCAGTGATCAAAATAATCTCTCCACCTTGTGGCCCGGTGTCACAATTGGCTTGTCGTTTTATCGTCCTGCGCAGGGCTGCGTTATGAATTGGGCTAACTTGTGGTGAATGCGTTAGATCGCTTTTCCGTCAGATTCGGTTCGCGATGAGCCCCTAATAGAAACCCCTGGGATCCTAGTGAAATGAGTGAGGATCCTCTAAGGATAGCCGTTTCATTAGGATTCCCTAATTTCCTGCCCATTCTATGTAATGCCTGCAAATGACGGGCGCACGTAGGACATGTTTGTAGTTGGTTGAGTTTTTATAAATTCAGCCCCCCGATTCTCGCGCTATCGAGATCATCGCCCCTGTCGAGATATCGGTTTTGATACGGCCTAAATCTTTCGAAAACGATCTCGTTTTATATTTATTTCGATCGAAAACGGGTCGACATATCTCGGTTGGTCGAAAGGCTATAGTCGTAAGAATAGCCTTTTCTTGTTTTTGATAGAGATTTCGGTATTTCAAATTTGATATCGACCATGGACATGATCTCCCTAGCGCCAGAATTGCCCCCCTGATCTAGATTGTGGTGCTTATTTATCTTTGTGAAAGAACTTCACATGGTTTTTGCATACCTATTTGTTGATCGAAATATGTATGTTTTACTGTTGTTTTTTCAACAAAACTACTTTGTAGTAAATTTTAGTACAGCGTAGCTAGATTTAAAACGTGCGGCGAGGATTCAGGCGGCCATGAGGTAGGTATTGAAACACGACCCCCGTGGGACGGACTGAGCAGGTTTAATTAGTCCTTTACTCAAGTGAAACATGTGTCACTCTGTTCTCGGGTTGTGTTGTAATCAGAACACACACAGCGACGTAACTAATAGGTATAAACCGCCACAGGTCGTGATATCAGGTGGTCCTGAATATAACGATAAAATCACACACGCACACACCCTCAAATACACACACTAACCCACTCTCACAAGTAATAATATAATTTCAGCAAAATTGTTTACCTAATTGTTTAATAAATAAATTGTTAAATAACACAAATATTAAGTAAAAATAAAAGTAAGTAAGTTTAAAAAAAATAAAATTATAATCTAAGTATAAATGTAATCGATGGAACGCTATAATTGGCTTTATCTCTTAAGTTTTTGTAGTAATTTAACATTTTTGTAATGATAAATGCTGTTGGCTTCCTCAATAAATAAATAAATATTAATAAAATTGGAACATGGAAATACATCTACATTATCTGTCACACCAAAACTAAAGTTACGACCCAATACAGACTCCATGCCTTAGTTTCAACACATAAACTTTTTAACCAGGTTTTATCCCCGATAAAGTGCAAGAGGATGTGTTTAACCTCATAGAACGGGGGCTGGACTAGACTATAAACTGGGGTCAAGAATCCAGGTTTCGCTGCGACGCTAGACGCCGTAAATCCTAAATGGCGAATTTCACGTGTGACTTGCTCCGTTTTGGCGGCAGTATTGGGTCGGTATTGAAGCGAACTGGATCGGCCAGCTATGACTTTATATGGACTTTGCCTTTTTAGGGTTCCGTACCCGAAGGGTGCCAAACGGGACCCTATTACTGAGACTTCGCTGTCTGTCCGTCCGTCTGTCTGTCACCAGGCTGTATCTCATGAACCGTGGTAGCTAGACAGTTGAAATTTTCATAGATGATGTATTTCTGTTGCCGCTAACAACAAATACTAAAAATGAAAAGAAATTTAATATAAAGGGGGGCTCCCATACAACAAACGTGATTTTTTTGCTCATTTTTGCTCGATATTGATAATAGTAGCAGATAGACGTTTAAAATGTTCACAATATATTGAGTATATTATTTACTTAAAAAATAAATAATTAAATTAATATTTAGGGGGGCTCCAATACTTTTTTTTTTTGCGGTTTTTTATTGACCGAGCGAGCGAAGCGAGCGAAGCGTCTCTGTTTCAGGTTTGGGCAAAAATGCTTTCGTATGTCCGGTTGTTCTCCTCTACAGGTCGCATTTATGAACCGATTCTCGTGAAATTTTGTGAGCAGGTTGGAAAAATAAATAGAATTTTTTACTCGAGCCAATTTTTAGATTTGTTTCAAAATGGCGGAGATATGGGGTTTTAAAATGTAAAAAAATCGCTACAACCCAAACGGCTCGATGGATATTAACAAATGAGGTGTCTTTGGATTCGTAAAGACCATGAGAGTGAAACAGACTATATAATTTTAGTAAAAAGTCAATAGGTTGTATTAAAGATCGCGAAATGTAGTTTACAAAGTTATTGGTGCGGCTACTTTCATACTGCATGTACGTAACCAGGTACATTCATAAGTTTGTATGTGTTATTGAAAGAAAATTATTTGGGTTATTTTTTTTATGTGTGTTAGCAGTTCAGCTTTCCCATCGAGATACTCGCGAGGTCTACAGCTCACAGAGCCACTAGTAGATAATGGTACGGAACCCTTCGTGCGCGAGTCCGACTCGCACTTGACCGGTTATTATGGTTCGATATACATATTTCGTGTTTTGGTTATGAATTTGGCGGTGCCTAAAGATCATTTCGAAGTATCTGGCTTAATAGAAAGGCAGTCATACCTAGGCTATCCATTTATGCCATAAGAGTGTAACAACGATGGTTCATACACTCAGCGGCAAAAAAAGTGGCCCAAAGACAAAAGTCACTCAAACATTTTTTGTTGATTATTAATTGAATTAATTTTAATTGGATTATTAGGTTTATCTGTTTTTAACTTCATTTACATTATAAGTTAGACTAAAATGCTTTAAATTAATTAAAAAACTTAAATTAAATAAAAAATCAAAATTTATGAGACAATTTATTTAATTAAAAATTAATTTAAACTTAGATGTAACTTAATTTTAATAACGTGTATTACCACCTCTAGCGGTAATTACAGCTTGCATACGGTCTGGCATGCTCTGCAGTATGTTTCTGAGTTCCACTTGAGGAATTTCATCCCAAGCAGCCACGACAGCATCCCTTAGCTCACGAAGGGTCTCTGGTGGGTTAGGCTGTGCTCTGATGCGCCTTTTAAGCATGTCCCAGACATGTTCTACTGGGTTCATGTCTGGGATATGTACAGGCCATGGCAGTCTTCGAATTCTGACACCTAACAAGTACTGTTCGACCTCGGCAGCGACGTGAGCTCTTGCAGTGTCGTGCATTAGCAAGAAATCCTTGCGACCAATGAGGTCTACGAAGGGCACAACATGGTCTTGGAGGATCTCTTCGATGTACCTGGCTGCTGTCAGGCGGCGATCCACGATGACCAACTCCGTGCGAGCATCTGAACATATGCCTGCCCAAACCATAACGGATCCACCTTGATAACTGACAGTTTAGCGAGTTGTGATGGGAAGAACACGTTCCCCTCGTCGTCTGTACACTCTCTCACGACCATCTGGTGCTCGTAAGGCCACTCTGCATTCGTCTGTGAACAGAACTTTGCTCCACTGATCGTTCGTCCAGTTCACGTGTTCCCGAGCAAATCTTAATCGAGCAGTTCTGTGCTGTCTCTCGAGCTCCGGTCCTCGGGCTGGTCTCTGGGCACGCAAATCACGTTCCTGAATCCTTCTTCTTATCGTTCGCTTGCTAACAATGACACCTCGTGCCGATTGAAGCCGCCGTCTAATCTCAACAGCGGTGAGGAACCCCGTTTCTCAACATAGCCAAGATAATGAAACGGTCGTCACGGGCCGAGGTGCACCTTACTCTGCCTCTCCCAGGTCGTCGTGTATAAAGACCAGTCTCCCTGTACCTTTTAAGAGCAAACCTCAAGGTGGTACGCGGTACATTGAGAATTGCAGCCACCTCACGTTGAGTTCGTCCTTGGTAGGTTAACAACACCGCCTGAGCAACCTGAGCAACTGTAAGTGGCATCTTCTAATCCTTTCTGGAATAGAAATAACCCAGAAATCAATAAAAAACCTTAAATGGAAAGATCTGATGTACAGTAAATTAAAAAAGATTTTTTAACTTACCTGACTCTTGAAGGCACTAAACAGTACTGGCACTAATTTCAAACAAAAGTGAAATGAAACGCAACTTTATCTTAAATCACCCACTTAAATTAACTAAACACATCACTTGACACCTACCCTCATTCAAACATCGCATAAATAATGCTTAGTTTGTTTACGGATCCGTGACAAGTGTTTGGGCCACTTTTTCTGCCGCTGAGTGTATATATGTTACAGATAAAGCTAGGAGGCTGGGTAAACCTGGCATAAATTTCCCAAGCCTCTTGGGTAAAGTCCGAAATTTCAACCAACTTCAATTTGTCTTCGGGCTTTACCCGGATAAACCTAGGTTTACCCAACACTGGCTGGGTAATGTCAGAATAATTTGTAAAATTAAATCCAACTACATAATTAATTATCTTTTATTCAATAACTATCATAATATGGAAAAATCAAGAATAAATTATAATAGCTATCCAAAGTCTAGAAATAAAGCCATACAGTATGTCTTGCTCCGATAAATAATAAGTACATAGGTATTGTGTTGTTTCTATACAAAATTACATCTTATTATTATAAATAAAAGGTTTATTTTTGACAAGGATCTTACTAATGTTGATATAATAGAAAAAACGGCCCAAGTGCGAGTCGGACTTGCGCACGAAGGGTTCCGTACCATTATCTATAAAAACGGCTAAAAAACATGTTCATTGTATGGGAGCCCCCATATTTATTTTATTCCATTTTTTTGTATTTGTTGTTATAGCGGCAACAGAAATACATCATCTGTGAAAATTTCAACTGCCTATTATCACGGTTCATGAGATACAGCCAGATGACAGACAGACAGACAGACAGACAGACAGACAGACAGACAGACAGACAGACAGACAGACAGACAGACAGACAGACGGACAGACAGCGGAGTCTTAGTAAAAGAATCCCGTTTTTTACCCTTTGGGCCGTTCCCAAATCCTAAAATCAATAGGTATCCAAAGTCTAGATATAAAACCATACTTACATACAGCAGTTATGTTAGTATGGCTTTATATCTAGACTTTGGAAAGCTGCCATATTAAGATTTATGAGTGTTATTGAATAAAATTTTATTATTAATGCAATTACTTTTTCATTTTACAAATTATTCTGACATTTCCCAGCCAGTGCTGGGTAAACCACTATATCGAGGATAATTTGTATGACAATGACAGTTCAAAATGAGGGTTTTCTTTAAAATAACCGGCCAAGTGCGAGTCGGACTCGCGCACGAAGGGTTCCGTACCATTATCTATAAAAAACCGCAAAAAAAATAAAAAAATGTATAGGAGCCCCCCTAATTATTAATTTAATTTTAATTTAATTATTTATTTTTCAAGTAAATAATAATACTCAATATATTGTGAACATTTTAGGCGTCTACCTGTTACCATTATCAATATCGAGCAAAAATGAGCAAAAAAATCACGTTTGTTGTATGGGAGCCCCCCTTAATATTGAATTTGTTTTGATTTTTAGTATTTGTTGTTATAGCGGCAACAGAAATACATCATCTGTGAAAATTTCAACTGTCTAGCTACCACGGTTCATGATATACAGCCTGGTGACAGACAGACGGACGGACGGACGGACGGACGGACGGACAGACAGCGAAGTCTCAGTAATAAGGTCCCGTTTGGCACCCTTCGGGTACGGAATCCTAAAAATAGAAGATACTCTCGAGTAAAAAGTTGGACTCTTCATGGGTAAAATTCGCTCTTAATGATCTAGCTATAAAAGTTTTACTTCTAACACGTGTACGGTGCTACACGCGTATTGTTTCGCTTTTTCGCTACGTTTTTCCTTAATTTATTTTTACCTAAGCCTCCTCCGGACTGACACAAATAAAACCCTTAGGCATTATACACATCGGTTGGGCCAATTCACAGGAAAAGGAAAACTAACGCACAACGTTTCATTTTTATAAGTATAGATAGATTGCTCGTCGATATTAATAAGTACGTAGTTTAAAAAAAAGTATATTATTATATATTATTATGTATCCGTATGTGTATCTACTACCGAGTTGCGTTTTTAGACAAATTCACTCACGAAAGTGGTTTCTTAAACGTTGGTCTCAGCCGTTAACCACGCGGTCGGATTTTTCTTTTTACATGCTTTTTGTAAGCACTAGCTCTTCCTCCTCTCACCGCCGCCGTCGGCGTGGAAATAACTAATTGGAAAACTTAGAGAAAAGAATTTAAGAATTCCCCGGAAAAAATCCTTCTTGGATCCTATTCAAAAGTTTTAATACCGTATGTTCAGTGATTTTAACGGTTTCCCCCGTAAGCTCTCGCCTTCGGTGAAGTGAAAAATTTCATAATTTCAAAAAGTCTTCCCCGCTAACTCTTTAAACCCTTCAGTAGAGTTAAATACTTTGATTTCAGAGACAGCGGTTTCCCATCGCGACGACTGTCGATTAATTTTGGCGTAATTTAACGGTATCTCACCACAGTCCGCAATATCGCAATTATAACAATTTCATTCAAAATTATTTGATGATACTTTTTGTAGTATGTGTCTATGGCGTGGTTGCCATGGCAACAGATAAATCAGATTCAATCTAGAACTTGATCATTTACTACATAGATCAATTTCTAGATTGAAACTGATTTATTTATTGCCATGGCAACCATGCCATAGACACATACTACGTCTCCCCATATAACACAATTACATAATACTTAATGCAAACACAACATAACAAAAATACAAGCACACTGCGTACTTGTATTTTTCTTAAGTTGTTAATTGTTTACAGTGTACGTATTACTTATGTTTTTTAAGGGAAGGATAGGCAGTGTAATTGTGTTTATTTGATAGGGAGATGTAGTATGTGTCTATGGCATGGTTGCCATGGCAACAAATAAATCAGTCTCAATCTAGAACTTGACCATTTACTACACTTTTGTAACCCGGATTTTTGAATCGAACATATATCACCTCAGGTCCGTCGCATCGCAAAGGGATATCTATAACCAGGCTTTAGAAGTCTATTGTTTATACAGAGGACCACGTAACAGGCCTTCGGATTGGAGCCGATAATCCTCTCATCCCTTAAATGGTCCGGGATTCAATGCCTGGCCATGAATGACGGACCATGTTGCTATGATTGGACTCAGTATATTTGAAATAGGTCGTCCGCTGCGTGTGGAATCTAGTTTCAATGAATTAGCCTTTGGTTCCTTTGTTGTGCATTAACACAGATTAACTAACTGCAATACGGTATTATCTAGAATATCCTGCACAACCTACTAGTATCGAATAATGTTTTAAAGGTACCAGATACCCTTTTATGCAGATTCTCTTTTATGATGAAACTACTTTTCATGTTGTTTTTAACCTGCTACCATCATGTACACCAAACTTTATAAACAGTAGAGGTTCCCGCGATACAGGCTGTGCCTAGTGCGTTAGCCACAATCTAATATTACTGTGATACCTGTGCGTGCCTGAATAGTACATCTCCCAACTCTAATGTAGTTACATTTATGAACACTTTTATATACACTTTTAGGTGCAATAAATGATTTTACTCAATACTCAATAGTTTATTTGCATTCCATAATGGTACATTTGGTCTTAATAATTATATTAAATTGTCTCACATTATGGACCCTTACGGGCACAGCAACACAGGGAGGGAGAAGGCAGCTAATTTATTTTTGTAGGCTATCACTTAAATAATCTAATAAAGTATAGTAGCTTTTATTTATTAACATTAGTTTTAGTTTTTTAAAGAAAATGCTATCTTTTGTTTCATTTGTCAATGATTTCGGTAGTTTATTATAAACTTTTATTGCCATAATATATGGACTGGAAGAGTGTAGTTTCAACCTTGAATGTGGTAAATGAAGTCTGTTCTTATATTTTGTATTTGTATTTTTTGTATTTGTATTTGTATCGCAATTTATAAGAACTAGGCTAGAATTATGTATTGTAGCTATGTATTAAGGTACAGAGCATAGATTAAGCATCACTCAAGACGCACCTTGGTGTAAAGAGTATATTGAGTTAATTATGGTAGTAGATTGAGGACATAGTCTACTTTCACCTTTCCTTCACAAGCTAGCAGATTTTCCGCCATTAACGAATTTAATCACAATCATTTTAAAATATTGCCTTTAATTAACTTTAGCCCTATATTATTCAAAACGTCTCATACATCACTCGGTGGAAATGTCTGGAGATCCCCCTCATGGGAAGTGGGAAGCGTGGCGGGCGGGACTCTCTTGCGAATGTTAATATGTCACGCAAGACGCGAGTTTAAAGTACTACGAGATTGTACAGTAGACCACGCGTAATGCGACACGTGCTTACATTGACATACTTGTGGTATGGAACTAAAATGACAACTTGAATTGCACTTTTACAATTGCCATCCCGAATGCACATTATTAATTATTTTAGTTTTGGCGCCTAATTAATCGTCTTAATTACTCCTGATGCTCTCGATCTGGATCGATGGTTAGCATAGTATGGTCTTAACAGTTTTTCAACGATCTTTTGGCTGATGAGTGACGTTTACAGGGGGCGTCAGCTTTACGCAACTTATGCAACGAACCTGTCATCAACACAGACCTTTCACTCCTCATTAGGTCTTTAGGCGTTAGTTCCACCCATCGATATAAATGAAGTCTGTGGTTCCACCTGTCACCGTGCACCAAAAGATCGTTGAAGCTGTTGTACAGTAGTATATTCAGCGAGTGAATTAACTTTTTGCAGCTTCAAGAGGGAACAATTGCATTGATAGCAAGAAAGTTAACCGAAACAGACGCTCTTCAGGACTAGAATTACTCATCAACACGTATGTAGGTACTTAGATTCTAGAAAAAAAATCCAACGCTCGTGCTTATTGATTTATGACAACAAAACATACGCGGCGGGCATCCTAAGGTTGTAGAGCTTGGCGTGATCCCTTCTGTATATACGCGACATGAAGCAATTAACAAAGTGGCTTGCTAGCGGATAATTTTGTAAGCCTATTGAAAACTGGAATATGAATTAGGGTTCTAAAAGACGTCAGAACTGAAAGAGGCTTGTGATACTTCTTAGAAACTTTATCTACTTGGTGTGCCCTGCGGTTTTTCCGCGAAATACTTACTACTAAAACAATAGACTTGTTAGATTAGACAATTACTTACCTGTACTACTTCACAGAGTTCTTCGAATCCTGCTGAAGTAGCTGTGTAGAGGGTGGGTCTTGTAAAGGTGTTTTTGAATAAAACTGATAAATTAAAGAATAAATGAAGTATGAAGTGCAACTAAAGCTCGGATCACAGGAATATATAAATATTAGACGACACTTATACCAAAAATACAGTTTCAGTGAATATAACCTACACTGTGATGGAACATGTTGACAAGAACAACACCACATTGCATAGTTAAATAAAAATGGTGAGGTGTGGGCTCAGTGTGAGTATGCAGATACATGTTAGTTGGAAAGAAGGTTGGTTTAGTTTTACTGTCTACATAGACACTTCAGCAAAACTAACCTGCTTTCTATACATTCTAATACAATATTCATGAACTGTAAAGTGTTAAATAGTGCAGTCGTGGCATGATCGCATAGTGTAAACGCATAGCATGAAAGGAACGGGTGAATGGTTGTTAGCACATGTCTCCAGGGTGTCAAGTCTGGTAAAAGTCCACATAATCACATTGCTATGTTAATGCTTGCTAGTTACAGCACAAAATGGGCATTCCGGTACTTGAGTAAGACAATTACACTGTACAACATCTGTACTGCATCTGTATTAACATAGTACTCTCATAGCATAGCACGTGAGTACATAACAACGTTAAAATAAGGAGCGGAATACCGATTTGACAACAGCGCAACTACCGCATAGCTATCAATGTGCAGCAGAATACCCATGTGGTTCTATGACATTCCATATTCAATCAATGAATTACCTACTATGTGGACAGTAGACTACCAATTATGTCAAAAACGGGTCTTTGAATGATCAATGATTCGTAATGTGTTTAGCAGACTTGACGACGACGCGTCAGAGTTTGGCGTAAAGGCACAGAAGAGATAATAGTACTGGTAAAGGCAAAAAACCTTTCAAACTACACATTTACATTATATGTAACTTATGATTATACCATGTGATTGTGAACGGATAGTGATTAGGTACTTTAATTATGGTTACTTAGGAGGAAAACCAGAATCTAATAATGTCTTCCCAATATTCCCAATGGTATACACTTATTGATCGTCGGAAAATTACTCTGGTTTACGTCGCATTTTGATCGAGGTAGTCGACCTTCACCTTTTGAAGATACGATTCGTTATTATTACTTGCGCACAAGAGTAGTAAAGTATGAATATTCTTAACACACCTGATGACTTCGGATATCTTTATTAGTATCTTCAAAATGACTCAAATAAAAATATCTGCATTATACCTAGTTACCCTATATGTATTTTATGAACACAGAAGTCCACTGGGTCGGATGGCAAAGCTTAATTTTCCGTGTGTGTGTATTTAAGTAATCAAATTTCCAATTAATCCAGATTTGATGATGATTCTATCGCTTTTGCTCTCCATATTCACATCAGAGCCTGATCACGAACGAACACCACACACCGAATAACTGTCAATAACTCCTATGCTCAATGACATAAAGATCATTTCATCTGGGCTTGCTTATGTACTTTTTCGATCTGGCAAATATCCGTGCTCAGGGCGCAGTGTCTATATTGCGTACATCAGTATGATGAAACAGGCGGAAAACTAATTAAAGCCTTGTGAAACGATTTCAGTGAAAGGGTGTAAAGGTTTTTGATCGATAATGGGTTCTACACTACATTACAGACGCATGCCATCATAACACACCTGAAATGAAATACAAATTGATATTCGGAGGTAAGGGCTCCGGCGACCGCGTGAATTTCCCATACAAACGTAATACAAAAATGATTTGAATTTGAGAAATAGTTTAACGTATTTAGACTGTTAATCGGATTTATACACTGTTTACGCAGGTTCCTGGTCTGTATACCAGGGTTCCTTTTCAACCAATTTAAAAATATTTTTAAGTAATTTGAATAAGAACCTTGGTATACGACCAGAAACCTGCGTAAACACTGTATTAATCCGATTAACAGTCTAAATGCTTTGAACTAGTTCTCAAATTCAAATCATTTTGGTATTACTTTTGTATGGGAAATTCACGCGGTCGCCGGTCTCTTAACATTAGGGACCGGCCGTACTCAGAGTCTTTTAATGATTCATTAAGAATTACTAAGTAAAGGATTTTGTATGAAAATTAAAATTTGGAATGGGTTTAATCGTTCATTAAATGATTCTGAGTACGGCGTAGTACTCAGCATAGAGTAACTTATGGTACCCAATCTCGTTACAGTAGAGATGTAGTGTAGAGTAAAATAACCACTGAGCTCTTTCACACGTGTAACATGCGCGTTGGAAGCACTTGATGGCAGACTTAAAAATGTCGACAGCAGACATAGCACGTTGACAGCATACAGCAGACTCTTGTCTGTTGCCGATGTTTGTCTGCTGGCGACTGCTGCCTACGCGTTGTTGTAATGCTGCTAATCTAAGAGCGCCTGGTAACACGATTGACTATATATATTATGGTCCCGATGCACAACACCCAACCGACAACAAAGTTAAATTGTCAGTCACTGTCTCACGGGTGGGAAACGAAAAAGAGCCAGTATGACAATTTAGTGGCACTTTATGTAAATATCTATGTATTCGGCCTCACTAATAGTAAGGATTTACTAATCAGACAGGACAAAGGGAAGCATGCGTTTGATTGACTACAATACATTATTTTCATTTCCAGTTGAGTAAAGGCCGCGTCCAAGCGCAATGTCCGTCCACAATTTATGTTTCGGCGCCAACACTGTAGAGTAAAAGCCCGCGATGAAACTTTCACCGTATCTGCGAAATGCAGGCGTGAAAATAAACGGTCAAGTGCGAGTAGGACTCATGCATCAAGGGTTCCGATCATACCTGGAGAGCGTTACACGTGTAATAAGGTTTCCACATGAAAAACTAAAGTGTATTGTCATCCATGTAAACCCAATTGAATATTTTTGTAGAAAGATAGAAATCAGCAGATTTCAGGTTTTTCCCTTTACTTGCGACCTTGTTTTGTGCTAAATTTCATGATTTTATTCCTATGGGAAGTACCCTATAGGTTTTGGCTCCATTGCGATTCTATGAAAATCCAAGAATTTTACAGCATAAACAGTAGTAGCGTTCGATTGCGTTGACAGAAGTTTGATTTTTTCACAGCTATATGCGACCACGGACTTTAACAATTGATGTAAATTTCAGCTTGATACGTCCACGCGTTCTTGATGTACAAGGTCTTGACACACAGACGTACGGACGGACGGAGACAGAAGGACTACAAAGTGTTGCTATAAGGGTTCCTTTTTTCCTTTTTAGGATCGGAACCCTAATAAAAATGGCCGCCCGAAAACGCTCTCAAAATAGCTTATCAAAACGATACACGACTGGCGAAAACATGCCTGACGTTTAACGGTCTTTCCTGCTAAATTCTCTTATTGCTTTGGTATCGAGGCGTGTTATTACGCGAGCTCGTAGGCAGATAACAACGTTTTATTGCGGTAGACGAAAATACAATAAATAATTTGAATTTCGCACACTCGAGATATTTTTTAAGTTTTGATATGTGCAGCTGAGACAAACAACTTGTGGTTTTACAGCATGCACAAACCATAAGAATGTATCGTACATGAAAATAAATAATAATATTTGAATCTTTGAATTACAATTGCAAGTCTATGTCGATAACTGATTACTACCATGTCAAATATATCTGAAGAATAAACAAAGTAGTCGTCGTAAAGTAAGTCGTATCATTATAGGTACGATACAGTTGAAAATCCATGAGAATTCGATTTGAGATTCACTCAAAGGGCCACTCGGGTCCATTGATGGATCCTACCAATGGATTGAATGCTAGTGGACCGAGGGAAGCGTGGTTATCATACCTGAATAATTTCCATATGTAAAAGGGTTCAGTATATTTATCTTAAGGCGAGGTATGAATAATTACAAACCAAGGTCAACGAAGATTGCGGAAGTGAGAAGCGAATATAACTCGGGAATAGGAACAAGTGGGATGGCAATTGTGCGCTCGCACCAAATCTGAATAAATCGGAATTACATTTCAGTCTTCAAATCGCTAGTAACAACAATTCCCCACATATAACAATTGATCGAAAGATCATATTTACTAACAACTGCGGTATAATAGGAAAAAATATTGGAAAAAAGGGTTGATTTTGGATTTATTTTCTATCAAGAATATTGTATCTTAACACGTTTTCTATCATGAAAACTCTAGATTATATAGTCAAATTACATATACCAGAAATTTATTACGATTTGCCGAGTATTTTCTGAAATACATATGAAAAAAGCACTCCTAATTTATTCATGAGGTGCCTTAAGTCTTCTTTCATAGAAGCCACACCACTTAAACTTGAAGTCTTCTTTCCGTATTTTAAAATTTTATGATTTTCTTTACGCAAAAAACATTGTAGGTATCATGAAATGATGACCATAAAAGGTAGATGCCGCCGCGGCTTCGTTGTCTATTCACTGAATTACAAAATTCGACGAACAATAGACTATCTAGACGTTGTCGACGAGGTATCCTCCTCGATACCTTCTGGAATTGTTTTCTCAGGGAAAAAAGTGTCAGAAGCTGTGTCATCCCGCTTTATCAGCTGCCTCTCGCTTGGCCGCTTCGTCTGAATGCCAAGAATTTATTGCCTTGTACAGCCTTCAGTGGAGCGCGAAGAATTAGCCGACAATCAGCCAGGGTGCGGTGCGGCGGTGGTACGTAAGTTTCGCCAAAACGAAACAAAAATATATTTCTTTTGTTTCTTACTTACATCCTAAGAGTTAGAGGTAATGTGGGCAGTACGCTGGAGTTTAACATTGACAGGGTTTAATATGTTTTATGTATACGGGCATCGAACGCAAGGATTGGTCTATGCAACTGTGGACCTTCCAGACAGTGAAGGTTAGGTTTACTTACAACCGGGTCACCTTGGTGGATGGATAAACCTAGCCTCCACTGTGTGGCAGGTCCTTAAATTGCATAAAATTCTTGAAGGTCAATTATTGCGCTTAATTTATTGCATTCATTTATTGCTTTTTGTATACGAAAAAATGCCATTGTGTAAATGAGCCTTTAGTATGTAGGTATGTAATGGCACATACGATTTCAAAATAGAGCACGCATAAAATAGATGCCAATGATGAGCGTTAAAGTTAGATTATCACAATTTAATACGTAAATGTTACATAATATTTATTAGCCAACAGTTTGAAAATACAGGTGACATTTAATTAGCTGACCATATTTTGGGGAATGATAGTACCCATAAATACGAACAACTTTCCCAAAGAAACATATAGTCGCAAATGAAAAAAATTTTTAGTCCTCCAGTACATTGCCCCGATCAGACGACGATTGTCCTCTATGGTCGATCGAGGGAGGACTGCAGAAAGTCCACTCCGCTGACGAAGAGGCTATCAAATGGCTGCTCAAACTGCCACCTTTATGAGTTGGGACGTTGACGACAGCGACCAAACGCTAAATAATAAATCAGCTGATTTCAAGTTAATATGGGAGACCCAAAAAATTTTTTCGTTTGCGACCATATGTTCCTCGGGGAAAGTTACTCGTATTGATGGATACTATCATTCCCCAAAATATGGTCAGCTAATTAAATGTCTATAGTCTAAAATTTAAATGGGAGCCGACCTCACCTTTCCGGAACGAATATATTTCACATTCGGAGATTCCGAATTTCCATAAGATTAGCCGCCACCTGTATCATTCATTTATTATTCATTCTGGAATTAGTTTACTAATAAACCTGCGGGGATAATGCGCTGAGCCTCCATCACCAAAACGTATATTACTAAC
This sequence comes from Argyresthia albistria, assembly GCA_963457715.1. NCBI lineage: Eukaryota > Metazoa > Arthropoda > Insecta > Lepidoptera > Argyresthiidae > Argyresthia > Argyresthia albistria. The sequence continues at coordinate 5,676,226 of OY735252.1, read as the reverse complement.
TTTGCAGGCAATTTCACGTGGTAGTTAATATTAGGTTTTAGAAGTTTAACATCAAAGTAATCAGCATCATGTTTTTCATATACGGTGCATACTTTCTGGCTAATTGGCCGCATGCTCTCAAAACCTAAAGGTGCTTTGGAGTTTTTTTATTATGTTGAACGGCCCCAGAAACTAGTCCTTTTATGGCTTAATTTGTCAACTAAAAACCTAAACTGTCAAATCTTTAAAAGCTGGTAAATTGTATTTGACTTCCAAACCCAGATGAACCAACTAGGCCTGAAAGGAATAATCTCCGGGCCGTATTAAAAGCCCAACGGCACCATACGGGAACAAAGACGGACATAGCTGCCATTGCGTGATGAACGTTATTGCAATGTTTCGAACACTATGTGTCCTATCCTATCCTATTACTGCTAGTAGGTACCTACGATATGGTATCGCTTTTACCCAGACTATCTGAAGGAATGCTATTGGCACATGAAAATAATCAAAATAATATTTAAGTACGAAAGGATAAATCCCTTCAAACACAGTTCATGGAAATCTAGTGTGCCTTTATTTATCTAAGCTTTGCACAACATCTCGCGGGAGTAATATCATAACTTTCCATCTGAAACGTAATTAGAACCAAAATTGGGCACAGATTCTACGTTATTCTCCAAACTATAATCTTCTCTGTTTAATTTTAGATTTGTCCGCCGTTACTACACGACGACAGCTAATAATTTCCAGAATAGCACAAGGTAATCATTGTTAATATCACAAGGTAATCATTGTTAATATCACAAGGTAATCATTGTTAATATCCTAGATAACTTTTAATGTCGTTCCGAACAAGTTGAACGTAGCTGCTCGTAAAATTTATAGCGTGACTTCATTCGGTCGGCGTAGGGAGAGATCAGATAAGTTTTATTGTTAGCAATAATTTCTATGATGATGATGAGAAAATCTGCTACCGACAATGGATGAGAAGTGTAGAGGAGATAAGCCTTTACTTCCGGCTGGCAGTAATCCCTGAACGAAAACAATTTCAGTTGCGTTTCCTTTTCCTACAGTTATTATTGCGATCTTAAACCTGTAAGTACCTAGACTGCTTCCGCTATTATTATTTCAAGGAAGGCAAGATGAGTTTTTTTTCTGAAAACAATCATTCCGCTCTTTTACAATGGTAACACTGATCCCAGCGTATTGTTTCATTTGTGCAAACAAAACGATGTCATTATTTTTTGTACGTTACATACGGTCATACATATGTATATCGTAGAATACAGGCTTACTTGAATATTATACATATAGGTACATAATATATAATATATAGACCGATTGTTAAATTCTTAGATAACGCTTTTTTTATCAAGTTGAGGAATCTCACATTTCACAAGTACAAGAAATGTCAAATAAAGAGACCTGACTATCTCTACATACTGGGTGTTTGGAGTATGATACAGGTTAGACCTAGTGTGGAGACCACAAGTAATCTATAAGTACCTCAATCTAGTATATACTGTATTGTACGTGAACTTTGTATAATCTGCTACTGGCAAATAAAGACTTTTGTATTTGTTTGTATTTGTATTTTGTATGGAGTGACAAAATATTTTGGGGAGTTAGGGACATAATTCTGATTGAAGGTTTTTTAATCGTAGCTGCCGAGTGCGGAGGAGGTTTTGTCGCGAAGGTGAGGGACGGAGACATGTAAGCGCGTGCTCTGTCCTTTACTCTCTTGCGTCGACCCCCCTGCGTGGGCAGGCATGCTACGGGTGCAGAACTTACATTGAACATAGAAGAGAACGTTCATGTGCTCGAGAACCAACGGTGAATGTTTACATTAAAATCTTTACTTACTTTATACTTTATTGCACAGAAAACATAATATTGGAAAAAACATGTACAAAGCTTATCTCTAAAAAGAGATCTCTTCCAGCAAACCTAGGATTTAGGATTTCTTTCAACGAAGTCAAATAGTCTCTTCACACCTAGATAATTTTAGCCTATAAATGAGTTCTATCTAAGTATGACCTACAAAAACTTATTGGAACCTGATACATATTGGTAATTTGAAGTAGGAATAATAATTGTACAAAAGTTGATTCTCCACGGTATAAGGTAGGCAATCTCAGTCACATAACAAGGTGACCCCTCCCGGGGATAACCCAATTTGGTTATGCGAATGTTTATTCGTATATCTGTCCTCTGGGAATTATAATAGATGGAAGGACAAATTTTCGACCATTCCGTTATTGAAATTTTGATAACTTAGCCAAACTAATCTGGCAACTTTAATCAGATCAACCCGAAATTACATTGTAATTCTTTAATAGGATTATATTTTTCTGTAACTTTAGAAGAATGACTAATTATGTATGAAGTGAGCCCAACTGTGAATGTATACCATCCCACATGGGCAAGGCGTGAAGATGTGTCTGTTTTTTTTTTCAAAAGTTTGGTAAACTGACGAAATATGTTCCTAAATAGGAGAAACCTGAATCAGTATCTGAGCGGTTTTTTTAATAGGACCATATTTGAAATACTCTCTTTTTCTGACATTTTTTAAGTCATTCCTATTCAAAATCACGAGCTCTACTCACCCCTATGGAGAAAAAAAGTGTCCGGAAATTCCATTTATATCTTTGTTTCCACTTAGTCACTATCATACAAAATACAAATCATCTGGAAAATCGTGACGAAGTAGGAAAACAATGGGACACTTTTTTCCATAGGGGTGAGAAGATTCTGAATAGAAATGACGTAAAACTTGCTGAAAAAGAGACTTTTTCAAATATGGTCCTATTAAAAAAACCGCTCACCTGTCTTTCCTCGAGTAATAAAATAACTATTAAGTTTGTGGCCGCTTCGCTATAGCTATTGCCATGCGATTCGAGTACAGAATCACGGCCCAGGGCTGTTAGGAATCCCTCTAGATGGCTCTGCCAGTCTTCTGTCTCACGGTAGAGAAGTGTTTTCAGATTAGTTTATAAGTTCATTATTGTATCATTTTCGATGTGCCTTTATACCACCCCTGGTCCGACAATACATACTACCAAAGGTTTATTCCGTAGTTTTATTGTAAGGTGCCATGCCAATAAGGGTCACAGTTCAAATAGGGCCGTGAGTCGCGAACTGAATCGCACGGCTATAGCTATACCGCGGCTAGTGGTGGTTAATATAACGCAAAGCCGTTAAAAGCAGCACGTTATTTACTTGTAACGAAAAGCGCGTGCTATTAGTCGAATCAGATAGAGCTATGTTATAATAACAAAACGGACCGGCGACGCCATGCGCGCTGCTAGCGCCAGCGGACTTTTTGTAGTATAACGTTAAAAATAGCACAGCGCGGCGTGATCAGTCGACCGGTTGCTCGCGTACGCGCTGGATGTTGCGTGATTTCGCGTGCTTTCTCGACGAATCAAATGTAACGTAAACGTTGACTCTCGTGACTCGTGTAAACTTTGTAGAAATGTAAATATTTATGTTGTGTGATAAACAAACGATGTATTTTAGACAGTTACAGTTAATGTTATAGTTATTTATTGGACTATTAATCTAACGCCAGATTGTAACATAGCGCTCGCTAACGTTAAAACATTGACAATGCGTGCGACGCGTTCGTTTCGTTACAACTTAGCGTGTAAATTAGCATGCAAAAAAATAGCATATTTAGCATGTTATCAAAATATAGCCGTTATGACCACCACTAGTCTCGGCACGCACCGTCGACAAACCAAAACCGGAATTGCGCCTTCGCCGCTATAGCTATTTATTGCCATATTCGCGTACAGAATCACGCCCCAGGAAACACAACATCGCACCCACCACTCCACGAAGGAAATAACAGAGTAAACGAGCATTCCCTTCTCGGATGGCTTACGTCTCTATTACCGCTCGAACAGAACAAGGGATCAGAATTAAAGAAAAGATTAGTAATCCCACGTCTAAAGAAGCTGAAACGAAGTGGCGGCCACGATAAATCTCTCTCCGCTCTCTTTCTCCGCATTGCAAAAACAGACACGAGCAATTAATTATCAAAGCTAGCCCCGGGTCAGAGTCTGAAACTCCAATCCCTGCTTTTGATTTTTTCGGGATTACAATAAAGTTAACTGTTAGGCAAGGATTTATAGCACAACATGAGTGGGGATAATTAGGGCGGGTGGGACGCGCGAACATATGTTACGTTCAGCGTTGGCTGAAGCGTATTATAGCTTAACGTGTATTGTGTGACTTGATTGTGTTTGTGGCCGCAATATAAGCTTATTGATGTATTAGGCGTATGGAGAACAAGACTTATTATTTTTTATTTTTTTGTTTACCCGATGTAGAAGTATTTTACATTATACATACAGGGTTACTTTTGGACTCCTAGCCAAAAGTTACTATTATTTTACGGACATTATTCTGAGTAACTTTCAGTTAGAAATCGATTTGATCAGAGCAACTTTAATTTTCACTTTCCAGTACAATATGAAGAAGCGAAACATAAAGTTGCTCTGATCAATTCGGTTTCTAACTGAAAGTTACTCAGAATAATGTCCGTAAAATAATAGTAACTTTGGCTAGGGGTCCAAAAGTAACCCTGTATAGACGAAGAAAAGTGGCATGGGATAATTAATTTATCTTAAGTACATTACGGATGCTCTAACGGTAATGAAAAACTTCGTGAGGAAATCTTCATTGCTCTATAGCTGCGGTGATGGGCTTGCCCCGTATCATGCAAAATGGAGTGTTGAATAACTGGTTAAAAGTGGGCACAATTGTGCCTCTGCCACCCCGTATGGAAAAAGGCGTGACGCTATGTAATATGATAAAATATCTGCTTATAATTAAAAATCTAATCAATGTCAAAACGAAATAATTATCTTAACACTGCAGTCCGTATTTATTTACAAAGTGCAGCGCCCTACAGACCAGATTTTGTCTGCTTTATTAAATAAACGACGGTCATCTATTTCTGTTGAAGTTACAGTTTCGCAGAAAAAGAAATCTTACAAAAGCTAAAGCTGAGAAGGAATAAAAATATATTTGTTATGCATAAAACCTAGGTCTTTATGAAACCTTAAAATCAATCTGGCTAGATTTCCATTCAGATGGTGCATATAAAAGATACTATTAATATTATTGATGTCCGTAAATCAGTTATATAATATTTATATCCCCAGGAGCGGTGGAGTCCTGTCACACAAAAGAGGATATTGGAATATTTGAATAACGTTGGCTAAACATTACAATATGCCAACCCATTAGGAGAAGGCGTCACAATATAAAGTTAGATCACCGCACATTTCTAATAAGAGTTCACACTTATTGTTATTACATCGTCTACTTGTGCGCTGCTTTCGCCCACAGCTAATTTGCTCACCTAGTAATTTGTACTAATTTGCTCCCAAACTGCCTGGTTTATCGCGATGTTTGTCCAACGGCTCTGGAGCGTTTTGTTGTATGGAGCCCAAATTGGCACATTAATAAGCTTGAGGGACAGGCATTTTTCGCATTCTACGTAGCTTAGGCCTACAGCCAAGGAGCAGTTATCCAGTGGAGAGCGCATAGATACATTTTCCTTTGAAACACAACTCACCAATTTACGGGCGGCGGGGGACGAGGTAAGAGAGCTGTGATTGGTCAGCCGCTGCGAAACTGTCTGGCGGCCCGTCATCGTAGATAGGTTGCGTATGCGAACGTTTGTAGAATACAAGAAACGTTTGGCGAGCCGCATTTTCCCGCAGGCGCAGTCAATTGGATATATAGTCTCTGCCTACAGCACACAGAGCAACAGAACACGGACTGATCTAAATGATGCAAGTTACGAAATAGTATTTTTTGGGCAAAGGACTCCCTGATTTGATCTTACTAGTTCTTTCGCCTGCCTAACCTAACGTCTAGGAGTCTAAGAAAACCTAACAAACTAACCCTTGATGTGATCCCAAAAAGTACAAGATTTTAGAAAAACTGCTACGCTATGTGCACAGCAATTTGGAACAAATTACCAAGTCACCTCCAAATTATAAGTAACAAACAAAAATTTTAAAAAGTTATAAGATTTTGGTTAAGTAATGCAACATATTTTCTACTCGATTAAGGAATTCCTAGAACATCATGTTAAAAATTGTATCAATTGTAAACTTTTAATAATTTGTTACCTTCTATTTAAAATTAAGTGTCTCTATGTCATAATTGTTTTTGCATGCTATAATTTAATTAGCTGGATGTGTGTATCTGACAGAAACTATATTGTACTACCTTTGTATAACCATATCTATCGCAAATAAAAGTCTTTATCTTTATCTGCTCAGCTGGCCGGCAAAAGAAAAATTTTAACATAAAAAAACGGTCAAGCGCGTGTCAGCACCATCGTACAATTTGTATTTTCCAGTGTTACTACTAAGATATTCGTTATTTCTATAATACAAAGAAGAATTAAAATTATTCCATTGAATCTAATTCCGATTGAAAATACGCTCTGAATTTGAAGTCGATATAGATTGAGCTTTTTTAAATTTAATCATTACTCTGACTGGCAGATATTTCTCATTTCATTCACTGAAATATGCGAAAGGAATAGATTTTATAGATCTTTACAGTATTTTTATTGGTAGATAGGACTGAGTTGCACGAAACGATTTTGAAATTGAATTGGACTAGAATCTCATAGGATTGTGATTTTGTAATTCTGAAATGTCATACAGGGTGTCAGTGTGTCACCTATCAATACAGTTTTTTTGTTGATAAAAACCATGCATTAGTAAATTTTTAATTTATTTTCCTAGCAGGATTATAATACTTATAATACTTAAGTACTTATATTAGATAGAATATTGCTTGTGCCCAACAGGGTCCATAATTATCTACACTATTTTTAAGACCTTAATGTTATTATGGCGTGCAATAAATGAATATGAATATGAATGAATATGATTCGTTTGTACCAGCAGATTGTGAAAACTTTAATCACAAAATGGCACGACGAAATAAAAATACTTTACATAAATTAAAATCGATTCGCGGAACCTGTACAACTTTCAGAGCTGTGTCGGTAGAGAAACTTACTAACAGTACATAATAAGAATACAACACCGTGCATATTTTTTTCTGCATCTGACATAGAATAATGACGCATAGCTCGGGGTATTGTTGTACCAACTTCTGCCGTTAATTAGCGCGACTCAGACCGAGTTCGCAGTCACAAACCCAGGTGGGTCGCCCTGTAATATATTACTTCAAGTAGGTATTTACCCGACTGCACCAGAAGGAGGGTTATGTTTTCCGGAATGTGTGTATGTACAGTACGGGGCCATTGTTTTGGCACGTCGGGGCGGGACCCGATGACGTGCCCCGAATATGATACTCGGCGTTTGACTTGGCGGGAGAGAGAGAGAGAGAGAGCAAGACGAGACCCGATGTGCCAAAACAATGGCCTCTTACTGTGTGTATGGCCATTTCGTCGGCACGCGCGTTTCGTTACTACAGCTCAATCGGCTTGAGGGTTTTTGACAAATGAGGGTGTCTTGTGTTTTGTCTCAGTCGAGCGTGGGAGTGACATAGGCTATAGATAGGACTTCGCATCGCAAAATGCAGTTAAAAAAATATTTATGCAGCAACTTTCTTTCACACTCCATCTCTAAGAAACCGGGTGAATTCATAAGTTCGAAAATGTATTGAATAAAAATGTAGTACTTAGGATTATTTGATTTTTTAATGATTCCACTTGTTACAAAAAAGTTAAGCTTAGTTACCGAAGCGAAATGTGGAAGTGACAAGTGCTTCCGTGCACGCTAAAGTTAAAACTGATTCCGCTGTTCTGTATTGTGAAAAGTAAAAGTAATAATAACGAGGTTTTAAACTCTTATTTACTTTTTTTTAGTGTCAAGCTAGAGTTCGTATGTATTTGTATTTTTTAGATCAAGTGCCTATACAGGCTGTAACAGAAAAGGGTGTACAAGCCAAAAGAGGGTTGTTAGGGACATCATTCTGAACAACTTTCACTATGGGACCGACTTGATCAAAGCAACTTTATTTTTATTAACTCAGTACATTTCGGGCCTAGCGCTCAACCTGATCTGTATGGTGGAGTGAAAAATAAAGTCGCTCTGATCAAGTCAGTCCCATAGTGAAAGTTGTTCAGAATGATGTCCCTAAGAGCCCTCTTTCGGCTTGTACACCCCGTTTTGTTACACCCTGTATATAATGTACTGATGAGCCCTTTGATCGCGATGAAAGTCAAAATAGCGTCAAACTAGCCCGTAGAATTTCAGAATTTACTTACCTAATTATGGTCGACTACCTACATGAACACAAAAAAGTCCTAGACAAATATTGCATCTGCATTTTCATAGAAACTTACTAAAGAATACAGCAAATACTATTCATAAAAATTAGCTCACGGAAAAGTCCTGCAACGCTCATAAATACATTTCAGAGATACCACACCATTTTACACTTTAAAATAAATACCGTCATTGGACGGAACTTCGGCGGTTAATTTCTTATTGAAATTGATCGTGTCAAGCTATTAAGATTTCAGAGCGTCTATTTATGTGAGGAATAGTTCTCTTTGGTCCTCGCGCGGGCTCCCTCAGATTCCTGCAAAGTCGAGTGGGCCATTCCTTACTAACAAGCTGAGGTAAGAGTTATTTGCTTCAATAAGTTTTGGTGGGAAGTTGGCTACCCACCTAATCACCCATCGCTCATTACAGGCTTTTAATGAAATGAAATGAAATTGTTTATTCTCCAACGTAAACCTATGATGTAGTTAAACCTATGTTAATATCATTGAGGTATTAAGGTCTAGTGATAGGTATGATGCATTGATTGAACATTGAACATCCAACTCCTAAACTAGTGTTACCTGTATCTTAGGAGTTGGATACTAATACTTAGTTACATGTTACGTTTCTAGTCCACATTCATTTGTTTAGGGCAGTACGTATAATGCAAGTTTGTATTGCATGTATTGGGAAAAGCATTATCATGTACTCTAAAATACTCTAAATCCATATCCTCGGTCTGTTGCTGAATATGTAAATTCCATTCAGGCGGTCTAAAGTACCACTAAATTCATTCATCCATCCATATTAAAGTCGTCAAAACGCTTCGCATCCACTTGGACGCTGCAGTAAAATCAACAGAAATTAGCAGTATCTCAACATTTGGAATTCATATGGAAGCTCCCGTTCGAATGAGGGCTAATGGCGCGTTAATAATGTACGGCAGTCTCTCTGTTAGCAGCCGCGTTTGCCTTCGCGAATTACGAGCTGGGGCTTTCACCTAAACTGCCGAGAATTGTGCTCTATGGCCCCCACTAGTAGAGAATGGAGACCTGAAATGGCTTAATGAATTCGAGGTACATCTTATCGCCAGCTTGCGTGCTGGCTCTTTTCGGGTGATAAAAATTCGAGTGGCTAGGTGGCTTAGTTGGGGTGTAGTTAAGAGCAGGTGTTTAAGTGATTTTAGTCTGAAAAACATTACTTACCAATGGAATTTATTCATTATGTGCCGTTCTCTCATTCCTCAGATAGCCTTTATCTGTCAGTTTATCTGGGTCTTTTGACATGACATTTTTGACATATCACACGTACAAAAAGTATCAAAAAAGTTATCTCACTGTTTATCCATTTCTTGAGAGACCTAGGCTTAATTAAAGATTTTTCTGTAGCCTCCAGGGACATAAAGTTAATATTAGATGAGATACTCTGACGGACGATATGAGGACATAGTCGGCTACATACTAGTTCGACCAAAGCAGTCAAGCTAAATAGCTTTATTGTATGCCCATCTTTGTCAATTATAATCTCGGATACTGGATGGAAATAGACTGGCTGAATGTTTTATCGATGTTTGCAATATTTTGTTTATTTTTATAAACAGTTTTTATAACGTTTCCCTTGTGTATTTTGACTGGGTTTCTAGGAATGCTGAACTCTTTAAAACGAGATGGACTTAGTAATTACAAGGGCAACTATCACATTATGCAATGATTGTTGCAAAGCACTTAGCAACCAATATTATAGTATAGATTAAATGACTATTACATCATGACATACATGACATACATTTAAATATTATATCTGCTTTGTCAGAATTACTTCAAAATCCTAAGACAAAGTCAACGAGAACCGCTTTAAAAAAAACGTAATAAATTATCGCAATATTCTTCAACAGTGGTGTTAATGATAAAGTAAACATTGCATTGTTATCAATTACTTAGTCCTTCGGCCTGCCTGCCAAGCCATGAAGTAGTTGCGGTCGATACCGTCGATTACATCCATGTACCATTGTACGAGTACCATCGAGTTACTAAATTAGTAATATCTACGGCAGAGTATTTATTACCTTTTTGGAATCCTAAAATCGAACTAACTAAGGAATAAATTAACAGCTTGGTTATGACAGCTCTTGTGCTGTTGTCATTATATTCAATTTTCAATTACGTTTTGTAAATAAATTGGAATTTGTTTGTCTATCTAGCTAGCTAGTGCAAATAATATCTAATAGGTGTAAGTAACAGAAAGGTTTAATTACGTAACTCATGGACTGACGGTCCACAGGAAGGAAGGAGAAGTAAAAATGAAGTTAATCGAATCGAATCTAATTTTTGCAGCTGTTTAGAAGAATGTAGAGGAATTTTAAAATCCGAGACGAAACACAAACAAAACACGAGACAGGAGTGCCAAGAAGATTTTTCTTGTTAGAAACGCTGTAGGTAGCTGTTTTGTATTCTGGTGTAAAAATGGGCACTGCTGTATTAAACGACGATGCAAGATATCTGTGAATTATATTGTATTGTATAATAATATTTGTAAGAAATTGCAGTGCCCTTACAGGGTCCACTGTCGGGACCTCCTTACTTTAAGAACTCTACAACCACAATGTAGCAATAAATAATTTGGAATTTGGAATTACGGGTGAATCTACGCAATCTACCGCCACGTGGTCAATCACCAGCTTCAATGGTAAAACTCGTAGTCTACAACTTATCAATTTCGGTGTAAGATATGTTTTTCAAACGGATGGACCGATTTTCATTTGATTTAGATTTACCAGCGTCAAAATCCTCTTTAGTGCAAAAGAAAATTGGTTCTTACCCGAAATCTTGAAAGGCATTGCGTGAGCTTTGATTTTGCCGGAGCAAAGTAAATTAGACAGGACAATCAAGGAATTGTTTCCTTCCCAAATACCTACCGTCTTCGATTTTGAGACAGAAAGAAATCAGTCTTTATTACGCTGTTCCTTTTGATGTAGTGAAAAATGTGTTTGATACGGTGTTTCGAGAGTCTCTTCAATTCGGCAGTTTGGTTTTTGTCTGCTCCTTCCTGACCTTTCGTTAATTCTTTTGCTCCACAGGTTTTTTCAACTGCGCAATAATTTTCTTTTCTCGCGGCACACGGTCCGTCCAAGCGAAAAGACGAAGATAAAAAGTAAAAAGGTGGTCTCAGCTCTTTTGTCGAGCGCTGGCGTCTCCTCGCGTCTACTTTGATATAAATGGATCCTGCCCTGCCTCTATATATTGCCATCTGCTATATTAACAATGTGGATACTATTATTAGAAAATATGCAACTTATTCCTATATTTAAAAACGCTGTTAACCAATGATGCAGTCTATCGAAAATTCTCTTTACCATCAAAATTAAATTAGGCCATATGATTTCAATACTACCAAACTCCATCGTATCTACTGTTTGTTTCCCTTTAAATTGTATTATATTGAACACAGATCTTTGTCCGAAGGAACAATTCACTCAGGGGATCGCATTATTATTTCGTGCGTAGATTTATCGGTCCAAGAAGACTAGGGGCTTTGGAGCTCGGAAACTGGAGACCCACCGCATTTTTTATCGCAAAAAGAACAATTACAATGAAAGTAGTCATCATAGGAATAATGGTAATGTTCGGCTAGGACAGAAACAAAAAGACGACAGAGGAGGAGTTAATTAAATGCTTCTTTTCTTAACCAAGGACTAGGTATACATTTTATTTCATCTCGCTCTTACTTACCATTTTAACGGCATAATTTTCGATGTCTTGAATCCGAGGAAGGCCTAGAAGGAGATGGTGGGACGACCTGGACAAGTTCCATTCAGAGAGTAGGTCAATTAGGTTTTGACTGAAATTGAATGAGCTCGAAACTGAAAGACTTTTGCCTTTACAATGCTGTGTAAAAAACATAACTATCACCTTTTTAAAAGAGCACCTCCAGCCATCATTCTCCAAGATTCGGGAGGCTCTTTGTCGGGCTTTACCATAAATCTGTCTCCTACTTAAACGGTTATTAGGAGGCGAGCGATTGATGTCCAATGGAAGAGGCCCGCGAGTGGTACTTGAGTTGAAAGTGGCACTCGATATGGCCTATTGGGAGTGACAGGACATTTGCTTAGATGAGATGAGATGAGATGGGATGGGAGGCAGGGAGGGGGCGGTAACGTAATATTGTAACACGTGACCTACATCTGTAGATTCAAGTGTTCTTATAGATAGGCAATCACGATACAATTTCCATATCAGGGAATAATTTGGAAATCACTTACTGTGTACCACATAGCATGCCTTTATTTTGGCAATCTACCAAAAACTCCATCGTATTGGTTTATTAGTTTATAACAAGCGTTTTCTTAGTTCACCATTAAGAAATAGTTAATTGGATATGCGTATTAGTAAAACTCATAATGATTTCTATATTTTTTCCCGATTTGATCCAAGGGAGCCTTATCGGAAGTGAGGATAATCCCGTCTTAATAGTCAGTCAGCAGAAGATCAGGCGTCCTTATGATACACCCACTCGACCCCAAACAGAAATTAAATAGTCAGAGAAGTCATACTGTACTGTATTATTTATTACAAAACTGCTTGACTATCAGTAATGCAATTCCTTATCATTCGTATAAATCTTCTAGTTAGGAATATTTCTATATTTATCTCTATACTTTTAGGAATACAGTTTATAGTTTCGTATTCATTCTTAAATCGATAGTTACATAAAATACATCCTCATATATTTGTATCTGTAAGATCTATTCTTTATAATATTCTTTATATAAATTACCTTCGAAAGGTAAACGACACGGGTTCTCTACCAAATCACGCGGAAATTGATCTGAATCTATCGACATCGAAAAACTCCCGAAATATCCGTAAATAACCCTTAGATACAAACAAGAGGGATATGATTTATATTATAATAAAAGACATAAAGGAGCGAGCACAATGAGGAATGAATACTGGAGCGTTTTAGCAACAGCTGCCCTGCTGAGAGTTACAGGGTTGTGACCATTAGAAAAGTTTTCTTAGATTTATGTACTGAACAGACAGACTTTATAGACGGTTTTTTACTTAGAAATAGGGCAGATGCGCGATGGGAACATTTAGTTTGCGTAAACTGATAGTTTTATTAAAGACAATAAATTCTGCTGCTCTATTGAGCAATACAAATGTATTAAATCCAGTCTCTCGATATTACTGTAATTAACGAATATATTTTGCATTTTTTATTGAGGGAAAGTATCGTGATACTAAAAGGTTTTTACAGCCCTGTTCTTTTTACTCGTAAATTCGCTCTCAATCTCATTTATCTTTTTGCAGATCGTCTTGCTTATGCTTAGCAACAGGACAGCTCGAAGGAGAACTGAACAAAAAGCGTATCCAGGGCGTTTTCACCGCTGAAAGAAACATTACGCGAAACATTATTTTATATTGCACGATAATGTTTCTGTGTTACAATTGATAAACGCCGAAAATTTCTCCCAGAGAAAAGTTTGTACAAAATCTTTTATTTCAGGATTCTTTGGTTCTACTAAAATATATTCCTGTAATGCGAAACACAATCTTATTAAATTTTTGTATTCAGAAAATATTAGATTGGTATTTACTATTACGAGTAATGAAATAATTAAGTTACCTGTGATATATAGTTACGCAACGCATTACTTAGTGTCATGTCTTTCCCAAACGAGTCGGTAGGGGCACGCTGCATTTGCCGCCATTCTTTACTTAGTAAGTTTCTACATAAGTGGTGATAAGTGAGCGTAATAAGTGATAAGTGACGTTTACAGGGGAGCGCCCACCTCTACGCAACATGCAACTAACCTGTCATCAAAACAGGGCGTCAAGTCTGCTAAACAACACATTATGAAAAAATTCTCATTCAAAGACCCGTTTTTGGCATAATTGGTAGTCTACTGTCCACATAGTAATTCATTGCTCGAATATGGAATGTCATAGACCACATGAGTATTCTGCTGCACATTGATAGCTATCCGGTAGTTGCGCTGTTGTCAAATCGGTATTCCGCCCCTTATTTCGACGTTGTTGTTATGTACTGACTATGAAAGTACTATGTTAATACAGATGCAGCACAGATGTTGTACAGCGTAATTGTCTTACTCAAGTACCGGAATGCCCATTTTATGCTGTAACTAGACTAACTACATTGAAATAAAAATAAAAATAAAACATAGCAATGTGATTATGACTTTTACCAGACTTGACACCAGGGAGTCAAGTCTGCTAAACACATTATGAATCATTGATCATTCAAAGACCCGTTTTGACATAATTGATAGTCCACTGTCCGTTTTGTTATGTACTGACGTGTTATGCTATGAAAGTAATGTTGATGCAGCACAGATGTTGTACCGCTTTTACCAGACTTGACACCCAGACCTTTCATACCTTATGGATCATCAAGCGTTAGTACCACCTGTCACTGCGCGCCAAAAGATCGTTGGAATGTGGTTGGGATGCTGTATATTGTTATTATTCTTATTATTCTTAAAAATATTGTTATTATTCTTAAAAATAAAATAAGCAAGAAACCTCCTTTCTAAAGACAACAACAAAACATGAAATACTAGAAGGATGTGCTGTACAAAGGATGTGCTTTACGAGCATGATTTAGTATTGAGTCGAAACCAAAAACTTTTGCTAGTAGAATGTTGTGTTCCGGTCCTGAACGTAGTATCTGCGGCTATTAAACGATTTACGATTCTTCAGCATGTTGCAGTATGACCAACTCGAGCCTTAGTGCTGTTTTTATTGGTTAACTCTTCAGTAAGTACTTAAAAGGATGTAATAACGTGATTTAACCTAATAGACCAATTTATTGAGGTGTCCTTGTGAACATACTTTCCTGTTACACCATCCTTATTATCGGGAACAAGGGTTTTTGAAGAGGGCACAACATCAAAATCTACTTCAATAGTAACAAGATATTTCTCCTAAAAGGGGTCAAGGACTCCTCATCGAATATGATAGCTACTGCTATTCACACACACAACCTGTGATCCATTGGAGAAAGATCTCTTTTGTTCACTCTATATGACACATCCTATGTTCATAGGTGACACAAAATCACACAACAGATACTTTAAATATATTAAAAACAACACTGGAACATTAATTAAACCTTAAAAGCAATTTTGGTCAATTGTTTCTTGAGGATGATAATTTTCGAAATACGTGGGGTGATCATCTTTCATGCCTCAGATAACTTTTATCGGTCTGTTTATGTGAGGCATTTGAGATATCACACGTACTTAAATATCAAATAAAGTTATCTGGGTGTGGAAAGACTGGACCATACAAGATTTTAATAAAACATGAATAAGAGCCAACGCAAAGAAGTCTACTACCTAACTATTTAGCTTGAGTGCCATAGAGAGATACACATACACCAAACATAGACACAGACAGACGTTTGAAACTTATAACACAACTCTTTTTCAACTGGGGTTAAAAATGAAGATAAATGTATGTACCTATATATGTGTATGAATGCTGAGCAGTTCTTATTATACTATGTATTACTTAATTAATATATTATTATCTATGTTTTAGTTTGTATTATTAACTTATTCTGTACATGAATGGTATAAGTAGTTTTATCCAGTTTATTTTAATCTTTGTGCACTAGGACTATCCTCACTGAACCATCTTTCTCGTCCTGCCCAGGTTTGCTGGTAGAAATCTAGAAAGGGCAATAACTATACTGTTTTTGTTGTTGATTACCGGCGTAACATGATTTATCTATATCTATATTTACCTATAGAGGCGCATCGCATAAACTTCGAAGCAAACCGGTAGTTCTCCTACTTCATGCTTTTTGAATAAGATTCTCCAGTACAAACAAAGATGTCTGTGGTAGCCTATAATGGCGCGTTAATAATTTGCTTGAATCCCTCTATTGAATGCGAAGCGTCCCCGGATTTATCGCTACAGACTCCTGGCAAGCTGCCTCCTGGCACTCGATTAAAAACAGTTTTTACCAAGACTTATTTTTACCTTATTACAAAGTATAACTATTCTAACTTGTAACGGCTGGGTATTATTTTAAGTTACTGTAAAACCCGAGATTTGTAGAGTCTGCGGCGATGTTATTTTATTTAGTTAATTTTGACAAGTTGTTGTTTTTTAATTAGTCTCTTAACTTTAATTACCATTTTGTTGATGTAGCGTACTATGAAAACGGATAAACTTTTCAGTTTCAATGGCTTTATAAAGATGGTGAAAAAGTATACTTTAGACACCTCTATGTAGAAAACCATGGATAGTTTTTAAACATAAATATTAACATACAGATGCCTTTTCGTCTAGTTAAGCTACGTATGAGTACAATATATATGTTACTAAGGTGGTAGCTTCAAAGATGATACTCCAAACCCTCCAAAGGCTAAACTTACCTGAAACGAGTCTGTAAAAGAGCATTAAACTCAACATCACTGTCACAATAGAAAGTTTTCTTTCCAAGAATGGGTCGTAACATAAAATTTTACATCAACTTTAGACGGTACGATATTATGTCTTTTTAATATCGCTCAAAACCCTAATAATAATCTTTAGTACCCATAATTTGAACTTTTTAGTTCCTTTATTCTTGATTTATAGAGCAATTTTATTGGAATGTAACATTCCGACCTTTAATTTTGTTTTAAGTGAATTAAAAATATGATTACAATTTTGGGTATCGAGTCTAATCGACTTAACCTTGAAATAACGCTATTATTGAAAATAAATGTGATATTTTTATTCGTTACATACATATGTATTTTGAATAAACCAGGAACCCAAAAAATATTTAGCTTTTGAAACCATTTAACCACATTGTCGAGGCATATTATAACAGTCTAAAAACATAAGTTATTATTCTCCATAGTGGCTGATTTTGTTATGTACTATCTACCACAATGTATGGCAACAAAACGTTCTATGTATCAACTAACATAGAACGAATGATCACAACACACAATCAATTATTATAGTTATCAAAATCTAATTCAATTGTTACCTTATCACGTGCTAGAGATTTCTCGCATTTACATATTTGCGCTTCATCTCCAGTGAGCCTCAAACTCGGCCCTAGTATGGACCCAGTGAATGATTGAATTATTACTTGGGGTGCCATTGTGGGTAGTAGGTACGTGAGCTGGGTACTACGCTCGTCACTGTTTATAGGCCGACAAGTAGTTCTTTTGTGCTTAAATTAGTAATCTGTTTATTTCATCAGTAATATATTTAGGTTTTTATAGCAGCTGTATATTAATCGATTTATTTAAAAGTGCTTTCATATTTTTATGTAGTCTTTCTTTTTCTAATACGTATTTTATAACAGTCCATCCATCTCCGCTACTGGAGGTTGGTAGAGTTAGCAGTTTAAATTGGCTCTTTATGAAATGTGAAACTTACTTTCATAGTACAAGCATAATATGATTGTAAGCTTGTTAGCCTTCGCAACATTTAAAGGAACACATTCTTTCCCGGCACATTCCCCCTAGCAATTTCTAACAAAAATTCAACACGAGTAGATAGTACAAGGATTCCATCAATTTAAATGCAGTGCATTAATATTGACTAATCATATTTTGAGACTAAGGTAGGTTTGTTGTACAAGTACCTACATAGTTCATGGTTTACAATACACTTCTGGCGTCGTGAGTTCTGAACTACTCTCCCGTCTAACCAACTTCAAACAAACTGGAATCAACTAGAATCTCGATGGAGCGAGCTGGGAGACGTGTTTGTATTAATAACTTTGTGGGATCGACGATTCGTGTTGATTCAAGTAGCAAACAGTTTTCCTTTATTAGTCTAAAAGTACGTGGTCGTTTTTAGCAGCAATAATAATTTGAATCTGAGCACACTAAATATATAATATTAACAGAGCAATTTTATTTTCACTTTCCAGTACATTTTGGTCTGAGTGGATCAGCTGATTTGTATGGAAAAGTGAAAAATAAAGTTGCTCTGATCAAATCGGTTTCATAATGAAGGTTGCTCGGAATGATGTCCCTAACAAAGTAGTTTCTTATTTTGCGTTAATTCATTTCCTTGTATAGTGTATCTACCTAAGTGGAAATAACGAAGGTCATTCATATAAGTGCCGTTCTCTCATAGCTAAGATATCTGTCTGTTTATCTGGGGTTTTTGACATATCACACATACAAAAAGTGTAAAAAAAAGTTATTTGACTGTTTATCCGTCTCTTGAGAAACCGGGCTTTAGCCAACTTCTTATGTTTATTTGTATTGTTTAGGAAGTTTATATTTATAGGTATGTGTGAGATGTTGCTGTCTGGTTCCCATAACACAGGGTATCCTAGTGTGCTGCCAGAAGCATTATGTGTCACTTTATTTCTTTAATATTTTATTGTATGTCAGCTCTAACACTTACTATAATCAGTAACTGCCTCACAGTTCGTCTCACTCTGGTTCACTCCCCAGAAGCACACCGGTCGAATAAAATAACAATGGAGAACAATAGATAGGTAAGATGTGTCGACGAGAGGGTTAACATCAAGATTAGTTCTTCGAAGAACCTCAAAATCGAAGATCTTTGTATGTGTCGCAGTTGGTTAAATAAAACACTTAACTAACACCCTGAACCGTAAATTACAGACAGACATTTAACCAAGTCACTTTGGTTTAAATAAAGCATCGTCGAAAACGTTTAACAATGTGTCTTACCGAAAGCCGGCACGTTGACTAGTGTTTTCAGGTAAAATTCTCAGATTACGCCAGGCTTCGTCTCCATTACCCTAGATTCTTTATAATTTAAAAAAAATACCCTAAATAAAAATTCCTTTAAGTACAATAATTTCTTGATTTACAAATAAAACAACAATTATTATTTTTTATATCATTATTCGCACTAAACAATGGAATATTTTAATACCCTACCAAAGTTGAAATGCGTCTTGTTGCCTAGGAACGTTTAGACAACTCGGTTCACTCACTTGTCTGACGGAACTTTAGTGACTTGTTTAAATGTCGGTCTTTAATTAACGGTCTAGGGTATTATTTAAGTGTCTGATTTAACCAACTAACTGCGACATACTCGTATGCACCGTATGTCACCACTTGGCTCTGTCTTCCATGGTTGAATAAATAGGATTTTTGAACGAAAAGAATATTATATTCTTGCCAATTACACGGAACAAAACTTGAAAAAGATTTGGGGAAACCGCTTCACTCAACAGAGCCCAAATGAAAAACTCGTAGATTGTACTTAGATCCATTATCTTGGATACCAGAAAGACCGTCATGTCATTTCCATTTTTAATTGTCATAATGTATTGATTTGTGTGCAATAAAGTATAAACAAACAAACAAACAGACCGTAGCTATAGGAATGAAATGTAATGAAATTTGTTTATTGACAGATAACATGGTTTACACAGATTCTACTTACTTAAATAAGGAGATACTTACAGCCGTACCCAGAGTCATTTAATGATTCATTAAGGATTACTAAGTAAAGGATTTTGTATGTAAATTCAATTTTGGAACTGACTTAATGGTTGATTAAATCTCTCTGAGTGCGGCCGTTAATTAGGAACATTTTTCGTAAAATAGGAGGGATCAGTGACAACCGAACTAGTGAAAACACTGTATCTCGGTTGTCAAATGGTGCTCAATAAATTACATTTAAGGGATGAGCAACTTGCTTCTAATATAACAATAACTCGTCAAAGTCGATATTCCATAACGGTTTTGTTTAGTAATACTATTATTAGTGTAGTTTATTAGTAACAGCACTACAGCTTAGTAAAACCGATAAACGTTATTTATGGCGATATTTTTCAATATAATCATCGCCCTCCCTGTTATAATGGCCAGTGTAGCCACCATTGGCTGGTCGTGGTCGAGGGTGAACTGGCGACATTATATCATTTTAAGTGGTTTGATCACAATGCACACTTGAAGCAATATATCACAACACTATCAAGGCTGCAAAAGGCGGACATGTACGTTGGAGGAGACGAGCATAGCTACCGGTTTAAGGGTTCTTTCCACATTGATGCATTTTGGATTATTTTGTTTACTGGTCTGGCACTTTTCAATACGCGCACTAAGCCATCGTGGTAGAATAAGGCCTAATATATTCGTATCCCGGCAGACACCTCTGAGCCTCTTAAGGTCTCATGATGGGCTACATTTATTATCATCATGTCGTGCTGCCACCCCTCAGCAGGGGTACAGGGAACTCCATCTTTTCGATCTTGGGCCATACTAGCTCCGCCCACGCTTCACGCGGACGCCGACCGACGTATGACATAGACTGCACCAGTACTTTCTTAATAGTGTATGGTGACGCAGGGCACGCCACAGGCAGTCTGCGGCTTAATTGGGATACCATAGCCTTAGGGTCCCCGCATACGAGCCACGTTTCCGTATCTTTATCTATAAAGACGGCAAAAAATCAAGTCTGTTGTTTGGCAGCCCACTTTAATATTTAATAGTTTTTTTTTGTATTTGTTGTTATAGCGGCAAAAGTAATATATCATCTGTGAAAATTTCAACTGTCTAACTAACACGGTTCATGAGATACAGCTTGATGACAGACGGACAGACAGACGGACGGACAGCGGAGTCTTATTAATAGGGCCCCGTTTTTTACCCTTTGGGTACGGAGCCCTAAAGAGTGGCTGACGCGCGCTTCAGCTTCCTTTGTGGCCGCTTCTAGCTTCTCGTGGCGGTGTTTGAGGCTGTGGCCAGAAGCCCCCGTGTGCGGCAACACTTAGTCCACCACGTAAAAATAATAATAGGAAACGCTAAAAACGCAATCGGAAATTTACATAGCGTGGAAGTTGGTTGCTTAGATATCTCAATAATTGAATATTATTTAGAAATCGCAGTCAGTTAGGAATATCCCACAAGGCACTGCGGTCCCGAGAAAGTAATTTCACGAACCCCGCCCTCTATAGTAAAAATATCTAACGTTGCCTTAAAATGGGTTCCCTCGCGCCGCCGCCGTAAGTGATACGAAATTTTTCAATAGACTCCTGCTTCGTGTTTAAAAATGTTTCGTACTTGACAAGATAATACAAGAAAGTGTGAGTTATTTCGTGAAACTGACTGCATTATCAATACCACATACAATCTTGTTTCACCTGATTACCTATAAATCTAACCTACTCAGGTTTTCTAAGAAAATATAGCTTTTGTATAAATTCATGTTTTCTATCAACATCGTTTTCGCGAATTTCGAAAATCGAATTCGTTTTAAACATAGTAGGTTGTTGCTAAGAGTCAGTCAGCAGACAAAATATATTTATAGCATTGAAAAACCCCTGCATAAACCAGTATTCCAGTTTCATCACCAGGTCTCATCATCAGATGAAATCAAAAGGTCTCATCACAACGTATCTAATGACCCTAAACTCGATGGGTTTACTGGTAAGCATCCCATAGTTCCAGCTCCCACCTTCGAGCTTAGCACTCCATCATCAGATCAGCTAGATAGTACCATATTCTCAAAGGTCATGTCACTACGAGTCTAATGAGCCCAAACTAGATGGGTTTACTAGCATGGATCCCATGGCTCCAGCTCCCACCTTCGATCTTTGCACTCCATCATCAAATCAGCTCGATGGCACCATATTCTAAAAAGGGCTTGTCACAACAAACCAAATGAGCTCAAATTCGACGGGTTTACTAGTAAGCGTCATAGGGTTCCCGCTCCCACCTTCGAACTCCATCATCAGACCAGCTCGACGGTACCATAATAACCAGCTCCACAAAACCTACTGTCGAATAAAATAAATAACCATTTACGTGCTGAGAGACAAACAGACAGACACACAGAGTGACTCACACGTTAAACTTATAACATCCCCTTTCTCCTTCGTCGGGCGGGGGTTAAAAATAGTAGTTTAATAACTAAAAACACCATTTAGAGATCAAGAGGTCGAAGGTTTTACAAGTAAGAATCCCAGGGTTCCATTTACCACCGTCTGGCTCCATCATCAGGTGATGGTAATGAGATCTTCGCTAAACGATATGAATAGTACTTGCCATAACGAATCAAATTCGCCCAAACTCGATAAGTGTACAAATGAGCATCCTCGAGTTCCCTCTGCCACCTGCGAGCTCCATCATCAGACCAGCGCGATGTTACTATACATATTATTGTATTGTGATGTGAACTACATACACATACCAAGTTTCGTAGTGATAGGAGAACTAGAAGTGAGCAAAATTTCCATTCTTAGATTTGCTGCACGATGTTGATAAGTTACAACACGACCTATTAATAAAATGCATCGATTGGGCCCACTTCTCTCTAGTAAGTATTTCAGCCCTCCTTACTGAAAAATATGCCAACATTAAGTAAGTTAAATGTAATTTATTGAGCACCATTTGACAACCGAGATACAGTGTTTTCACTAGTTCGGTTGTCACTGATCCCTCCTATTTTACGAAAAATGTTCCTAATTAAGTATCTCCTTATTTAAGTAAGTAGAATCTTTGTAATAAACAAATTTCATTTCATTTTATTTCATTTCATTTTATTTCATTATTTATTTTTACCATATCAGGTATTTAAATTGAATATAATAAGAATAGTTGCTTGTAGTGTTACGTTTTACAAATAGCTCTTATTCCTTCGGAGTGTAAAAGAAAATGGGAGATAAAATGGTAACAACATTATTCTTGTCGAGATTACCTAGCGCTATGCGCCATCTACGATTATCCTGACCTTTGAAAAAGCACTCTTATTGCAACTCACACTGTCTTGAAAATACATGTAGGGACACGGTATCGAAACAAAAGTATCGATACTGTACTCATATGATGTATCGAAAAAAAAGTATCGATACGGTATCGGTATCTGTATCAAAAGTATCGATACTTCTAGGTATCGAGTACTTTTACGTAGAAAAAAATAAACAGCTGAATGGTCTGGAAAATGACAAACTTTTACGTAAATCTTCATACTTTATATATTTTGAAATAAAACAAGACAAGAAATAAATCAATCATGCAATTAAATTTATTTTTTAAATAACATTAACAATATATACACCGTGAATTTTAAGACACTCTGAAGCCGAAACCTGGTTGGTGTAGACCATCGAAACTTTCGAGTGGTTCCACACAATTTTCCAAATCGGGTTAAAAAAAACTCGAAAATTGAGTCAACTTTTAGGTAAAAGTTTATTCAATTTTCTAGTTTTCTAAGAAAGAACTCGAGTTTTCGAGTTTTTTTCACCCGATTTGGAAAATTGTGCCACAACTCGATAGTGTCGACGGTCTACACCAAAAAGATTTCGGCGAGTGTCTTAATATTCACTGTGTATAATTACACTTTTTCATAGGCATAATTTTAAATTCACAGCCAAGAACTTATCTATCACCTATCAATTTATTGACATCAATTAAATATTTTTCTGGCAGGTTGTGGGGCGCGGTTGGATTGGATTTTAGTTCCGTCATGTTGTTAGTCATAGACTAGAATCGATACTAACTATAAAGTACTCATATCGGTAAAGAATCGCAAAAAAAGTATCGATGCCAAAAGTACTTGGCATCGGAAGAGAAGAATCGATTCCACCTAGGAATCGATCTTTTTTTCGTGTCCCTAAATACATGCTTTGGAAACATTGTTCTCTTTGTGTTTACTTGTTAAAAACAAGCATACTGTAACAAACATTGTCCCAGCCCGCACCATTCCTTATATCGTAGTATCCAGAAAAAAGGACATCAAGAACATCTAAAAAACGTACGACATATCTTTTTAGTTTTATTGTATAAAGAGTGAACAAAGATATTCATAAAAAACAAGTATCAGGTTTATCAGGATATAATTTAGTAATAGGTAATTATGTATCCAGTTTGTATTCATAATTAAATATAGTCTGTAGTTTTGGTTGTTTGTTTTTTACACTGCTACATAGCTTTTTCATTCAAGCGGAAAAAAGGGTACCTATCCCAAAAAATATACATTTATTTATTTATTCGTATGACATCTCCGAGTAGGAACGTCACAGGCATATATCCAAATTTCTCAACCAGTATTTCTCAAAATATACATACTAAGCCGACACAGCGGACAGCCAACTTAACGGCGAAAATTCGTTGTCAAATTATGTATGTATATTATGAAATTTCCGAAATCCTGCAATATTTTTTGATTCGAATAACGCTATTCAATTCAGACTACAATTATATCGAAATGGTTTTCCCAGTTTGATTCCTTTGAAATTAGTTTCCTTGGTCCATTTTGAAATCCTATGATTTATATTAAACTTCGAAGAAACATAATCAAATAGCAAACATAAGTAGTTATTGTTCATCAGTTTGCGTTACCTACCTTCGATTGAAAATCATAATCGTAGCAGCTACTACGCCGTAGTTGCTACGAGACGTCCCGAAGCAACAACTACCCATTGTATTGGTCGACTACAAAAACGGCGGCGTAGCAAGCGCACAAAACCTCAGTACAAAACGTTAAAAAAAAAGAATATTATGCGCACAAACCAAAGTACGAATTGAATAAAAATCAAAATAAAATGATTAATTTGTAAGGGCCTGTCCGCACAGCGGTTTTATTTTATTCGCACGATTTTTATTCCGTGAACTGTTTGTGGAAAACTGCGCACAAAAATTCGCCAGTTCAGCTACTCCTGTAGCTACTAGAGTATTGAACTTGTTACAGAAAAGCAAGAAAAAAATCGCGCAGTGAAAAATCGCTGTGCGGACAGGCCCTTATTGTTAGCGCATAAACTATAAAACCTATTTATTTTATAGATGTCAGTATACTAATAAAACCGTGAGCTGTTTATGCAGTTACTAATTGCACCAGATACGAGAGGTAGCAGTCTACAAGTGTGATCGGAACACTTAGCGCGCGACTCTAACTCGCAATTAACCGTTAATTAATTAATCATAGCCTTGCCAGGATTTTGCTAGGCAAACCACTCGCTATTTATTTTCTAGCATACAAGATTTGATAAAACCAAGTTTCATAGCAGTAACAGATGAGTGAAGTCGAGCTCTCTTCAATCGT
This sequence comes from Argyresthia albistria, assembly GCA_963457715.1. Classification (NCBI taxonomy): domain Eukaryota; kingdom Metazoa; phylum Arthropoda; class Insecta; order Lepidoptera; family Argyresthiidae; genus Argyresthia; species Argyresthia albistria. The sequence continues at coordinate 5,650,962 of OY735252.1, read as the reverse complement.
ATCCCATAGATGCATCAAAGAAATTTAATGTCGAACAGAAGGTTAAATGATAAGTACTACTATAAAGTTAATATTCAGTTATTTTCATAACATGTCGTTGAAAGAAGGATTTTCCTCATTAAATTTGCTTTCAACTTAAGCCAAGACTCCCGAGACAATAGGTCTATCTCCCAACTCACACTCTCATTTAGGAGACCTGTATTGTGGGAATCAATACCTAGCAGACTTTCCAAATACATCCAAAAGCTATTCAAAGTCCCAAAGATCACTTACAGTCCAAACCACATCCGCGGTCTGCAGACCATTCCTGTGGCAATTGCTTGAGTACACAATGCGGAAGGCAAATTGAATGATTCGTCCGTTTGTCAATGGTGGCAGCTGTTTAGTGAATAAAGAAAGCACAAGGCGAAACACTATGGTAGCTTAATTAGGCTGCATTTTACCAACAAAAAGTTATCCGGAGAATAACTATCGCGAGGATAATTTGTATGAGAAATGACAGTTCAAAATGAGGTGATCTGATCTAGTTGTCACTAGTGTCTATGAAAAAGTTACAAGTTATCCCCGGGATAGTTATTCTCCGGATAACTTTTTGATGGTAAAATCCAGCCTTGAGTGAGCATTTTTATGCATCATCATGCTCAGCGAAGCCACCTCTTCTATAGCATCAATGATCCTCAGCCTACTGTGCTGACCATGTACAGCAAAAACCCTTCAACATAATGATATAATAATGGGCATCGATAATATATACTAAACACATACTTTGGCATTAAAATGTCCAGGCCTTTTGAAGACCAACCAAACTCGCCTAACTAAAACGGACGAATCATTCAACATGCCTGCGACATAGCTACACTACCAACGAAATACAGTTGACGTTGGTTAAACTGTGTATTCGCGGGTTTAAATTGAAACATGTCGTGAGTTAATTGCGTCCAGGTTCGGGGACTAGGCTGGTAGGGATTAAGCCATACCCTACTCCGACCCCAGGAGGTTTGCCCGGGCGCTGGGACCGAGACGAAATATATATGAAGCTGCGGTAATAATAATATTTGTCTCGCGATTGGATAGTTTCATGTTGGGTGTTGCGGCGCGGAAGGGTTGTTGTCGTTGTGTCTACGCACACTTGTGTGTAGTTATGAATGGATATATCTATGGGTAACTCGGGAATACTGGCTTGCGATGTTTTTAACTAAGTATAAGTATAAGTATTATGATTATTTTGAATTATGAAGGAAAAAAATAACTAGAAAAAAGAACTTGCCTCTCACGCAGGAGATGCAGGTTCCAATACCGGTGCTAACCATGTATCTACTAATGAGATAAATAATTTGTCCTAAGTACACACACAGACACACACTCACACACACAACTAACATACCCTTATTTGTTAATTTTCAAAATAGGTAAAAATGTTTACCTTTTAACTGTACGCTAGAATACTAAGAGAAGTTGCGAGTCATTCCCAACACAAGTATTGTAATTTAATTACTTACTGGGAAGTCTTGTTATGTGTTATGTTACAGTGTAGGTCCCGGCTACTATCACTACTTCGTAGTATGTAGGTAGTCGTGAAACCCCTCCACCAACCGGCACGAGCCAGCGCGGTGAACTAGGAAGTAGTGAAGTATATGACTCAATCTAACTCGTATCCGGATAAAGGCCCCTGCCTCTCGGTGTGGACATTAATGGGCTACATTTACTTACTAACAATATCATGTCATGAGTCTTTATACCACTACATCTACATGTCAATCTACATCTATCTTTTGTCTCATTCATCTGAGTTGCTTTAAAACAGTGTAAATAAATACGATAAAGTTTGAAGCAGCGAGCGGTCACTTAATATGCTCTACAAGTACCAAGCATACATTTACCAAGTATACTCAACAAGTGCCAAGTATAGATTTCCTCCCGCATACCTAGGCGTAACAGCGTTTGTATTAAGTATATCTGCGGGAGGAAATCTCTTTGCAAATATATTTTTTCCTTCGTATGTAACATATAATTGGTATCAGGGTGAAGGCTTGTGCCCCTCGGCCGAGGAGGCTCTACAAAATTCATTCATTCGTATATCGTATACACTCGCATGTATGGATATGTCGCAGGGAAATGATAAAAACAGGCATTTAGCTAAATCCCTAGGGATTTTATCAAATCCCGGGAAATGATAGACATGATTATATAATTTTACTAGACAATTTTTGTGTCACACGAATGAGATTCGATTCGACGTGAAGTCGACCCACGAACGGTGTTACGCACTTTGCAAATAGCGTTGCAAGTACCTATTACGAATCTTTGACAAGGGTCGATTACACGAATTTTTATGTGATACGAATGAGATTAATTCACACGAATGAGATCTCATTCGTGTGACGTCATTCGACTCATTACCTAATAAAGTTATAATCATGTCATTATTCAGTCAGTTCCCAGGATTTGACAAAATCCCTAGGGATTAAACTAAATCCCTGATTCTATCATTTCCCTGCGGCACATACAAAGTGTAAATGAATTAACTGATTCGCCGACACATCTTTTTAACAATAGTTCGACATTGTTCGGTCGTTCGAGCGGTGTGCTTCTAAGAGGGAAGGGGTTAATGGAAAATGGGAAAATACTTTGTTAGGGTCGTCATTCTGAGCAACTACCACTATGAAACCGATTTGATCAAAGCAACTTTATTTTTCACTTCTCCATACAAATCAGCTGACCCACTCAGGCCAAAATGTACTGGGAAGTGAAAAATAAAGTTGCTCAGATCAAATCGGTTTCATAATGAAAGTTGCTCAGAATGATGTCCCTAACAAAGTAGTTTCTCATTTTGCGTTAATTCATTTACACCTTGTATACAATAGTATGAAGTAAAGTACCAGGCACCTATGTATTTCCACTTCGACATGAAAACGGGTTGAACAGTGAATGTGTGCAAAGTGTGCCGCAGGGCTTTGACGATTTTAACATTTTGTGCAGATTAATGCGCGCAGATAAACCTGAACAGTGCCACATTTGATTTAAACTTTTACCTCCTTATTAATAAAAACTTTTACTCCGGGAGTAAAGTTAATCCGGGTGTAACTACGGGACAGAATTAGAGAGCTGCCTATCTCTGTCCCGTATAGTTACTCCGAGATTACCTAGTCCTTTTATTAGTAAGGTGGCTAGTATTCAAATTGTAGCATATTATATCAAATGTAAAGCCTATAGATTAACTGTTAAGCCATAAATAGATTTCTAAGTGAGGACATCATTCGGAGCAAATATTGGGGCAAGTTATCCATGCTTAGTCGTTTTATTTTTCATTTCTCAATACATTTCTAGGCCGAGCGAATCCCTGTCTCTCCTGTGATCAAAACGGTTACACCTTGCAGATTTCACAGGATTTGAAGCTACAGTTTCAAAGCGTCACCTGAAAAAAAGCAGTGCGTCGTTTTTTCACGGGGCTTGTTTGTTTTAACTCGTCAAAGCACGTGACTGGGTTTAGCTCGAGTGCTCTCGACACGAACACGCCCAGTTAGCTTCACTGTTTGCGGTTCGTTGTGTGGATCAATTTCAGGCAAAAGAAACGGGCTTGGGTGTTTTATTAGAATTTATTAAAATGCGGAAAAATTAGAACTGAATTGGTGATTTGGAATTAGGGCCAATTATCAACTAATAGTCGAAAGTCGCTGCTGACCGGATGCCAGCTCGTTGTAAAATCTTTTATCCTGCGCTTTGAGACACGTAAAATCCCGATGCTATAGATAAACGAATAAGCCCGGGTCTCTCAAGAGACGGATAAACAGTCCGATAACTTTTTAAACACTTTTTCTATGTGTGAAATGTCAAAAGCTCCAGATAAACAGGCAGATATACGCTATCTGAGGTATAAGAGAACGGCACTTAAACAAGTAAAGCAACATCTGAGAAGGTAACTGGATGAGAACCATTTCTACGTACGGCTTTTGTTTCGCACTACAGAATGGTCCTGCAAATCTATGAATTACATTAACGATTTTCATTTTCCTAATTAATGGCGGTCTAAATAACTAGGTTATTATAACACTTGACATTAGCGAAATTACAGTCTATTCGTGATAAGAATGCAGTGAAGTCATCACTGTCCGGCGGCCTAGCCACGCCCCGTAACCAATCAAATCTTTTCCAATTATCAAGCCAAGTTCACAGTGACCAGTTGAAGTCAAACTTTCGAACGCGAAGGTTGTGTCCTATCCTGTGGGTGTGTGTTAACAGATTTAAATTAAAATTTCACTGCATTCTTATCACGAATAGACTTGTAATTTCGCTAATGTCAAGTGTTTTGTAGATTTCACTGTATTTGGACAGGACAGTGTTGAATTGTTTTTTTTTTATTACCGTCATTTTATATTTTTTTGACTTCAAAGCTTGATTTTAATGGATGAAGGATTCCTCTGTAAAAAATTAAGTCATCAGACAATTAAGTGCGGTAAGAATTGCCCATATACCTTCTGGAGCAGCTGACAAAAATAGTCTAGTTGCAGAGAGTAAATCACCATTGACCATAATACAGGTACATATGACGCGTACTATTATAGCATGTGTTCGAGTTGAATGCGATTAGAGTTGGAGATAATTACACATTCCATTTGTCCGGATAATCCGGGCCTAATCGGACGCAGCGTGATAAGGGTCGCGCCTTTCCGGTGAAGGTGCGTGCCGGATTCCGGTTTAGTGTGGTGTGCGCCTAGCCTACCGTAGTATTTAGTAGTACTATATATTTGAGATGTTGAGTTTTTTTATTTATTTTTTATTTTATTTAGTGATTATTATCAGTTTAAATAGTAGTAGTTGAACGTTGTAATGTATGAAAATATGTCTTAACATGGAATTGTATGTATTGACATGGAATTGGTTCCTTTTTGCTTATGGTCTGTTAAGCTAAAATAAATTAAGGCGAGGTATGAATAATTACAAACCAAGGTCAACGAAGATTGCGGAAGTGAGAAGCGAATATAACTCGGGAATAGGAATAAGTGGGATGGCAATTGTGCGCTCGCACCTAATCTGAATCAACGTAAGCGCCAAAACGGAAAAAAATACATAAAAAATAAGCTATTTCAGGGAATTACATTTCAATCTTCAAATCGCTAGTAACAACAATTCTTCACATATTACAATTAATATAAATATCATATTTACTACTACTGCGGTATAATAGGAAAAAATATTGGAAAACAGGGTTGACTTTGGATTTATTTTCTATCGAGAAAATTTTATCCAAACACGTTCTTCTTCATGAAAACCCTAGATTATACAGTCAAATTACATATACCAGAAATTGATTACGATTTGCCTAGTATTTCCTGAAATGCACATGAAAAAAGCACCCCTAATTTATTCATGAGGCGCCTTAATATGATAAAATTATGTTTAAATCTCATAGCTGTGGCGATGGGCTAGCCTCTTTTGACGCAAATGGATTATTTAATAACTGGCTTAAAGTGGGCTAAATTGTGCCTTTGCGACCTCTTATAAGAAAAAGCGAGACGCGATATTTCTTTTGTTCTGTATATTTGAAAACATTGCAGTGATTAGGCAATTGTATACTTATACACATAACGTATGTTTTATGAACTGTATGTGGTCGATAGTATGCATTGTCAATTTGATGCTTCATTTGTAAAATCAGTGAACTTGCAAATTGATGGGACTACCGCGAACAGTGAATAATTTAGGGAATAAATTGCAAACTTATTACAACATTGTTATGCCTTGCAAAATGAAACAAACAGTGCGTGGCGAAACTAATTAATTGTTAGTGGGAAAAACCACCAAATAATACGTCGTTTTGTTGTTTAATATCAAGTCAAAGGATTTCGTAAAATCACGAATTAATTTTGAACATAAACTAAATGCCATCATTCTGGAAGCACAATCATTATTACATTTTCTGCTGTGTATATTCTCGTAATACGTAAAATTTGTATGCCTGCAAAACCCTTAAATCACCGTATTGTGCGTCGAGTGGCAACCTAAACACCCCACCGAATATTCTCGCGGTAGTACTCGTGTTTAAATGTTTCGCGAGAAATCGTAATAAAAATCTTCACCCGACTTGAAAACAAAAATATACCACACAAAACGAGAGCCAAAGGACTAAATTATGTCATTTCTCCACGCGACTTTGGTGAATCTTTTCCGGGCGTTTATTGAATAAATGTACATATTTGATGTTGACGCTGATACCATAAGATGATTTGCGGGAGGCATGTAAATGTTAATGGCATTATAAATGAAAACCAAAAGGTTGGATTACCGTGCCGGTTTAATACGATGCATACTTAGAAAAGGGCATAACCTAATTAGTTAACTCGTCTGCATAGAAAAACCATTAAATATATTTCATTCACTCGATTTCTACTACTTCCTACCCCACATTGTAGCTCTACGTGACACGGACGTCGCTAGTTACGGGGATGCGCACGGTAGAAGCGACATCTGGCAGCCAGGCATAATTCCGCTACTATAATATATATATACCTTCGCCAGCCCCGAATCTCCGATTCCGCAAACTGCAGTTAGAGCGGGAAGGAGGTGCGGTTACTGAACTGACGACACGACACATAGACAAGTGTAGCAATGTAGAAAAGTGCAGTGGCTATCGAGAAGGCGTGTCAGAGGAACGGGATTGATTCTTTGATCCTAATAGAAAAAACCCCAGTCTCGCTACTGAAATTTTCATATGAGTTTGTTGCATCCGCACCCTTTTTTAGTTTTGTTAATAAACTCAGCATAAGGACAGAAAATATGTATTTTTCACGGTGTAAAACTTTTGATTCGACTGGAGAAAAAATAAATACAGTGAGTATTTTCTCGATAGCGGCTGCGGTTACATTACGCTGTCGGCAGGGCACAATTAGTATAGACGTCTCACTCATATGGAACGACTAGAAAGAGACAGTGAGTCAGACAGGGCCCTGCCGACAGCGTAGTCTAATAGGCCCATTATGCTGACTCAACCTAATAATTTCCACCAAATCTTTCCCCTTTTGTAAACTAAAACATGAACTCATTTTATGAAAGTATAGATATACGGTTAGCAACCAATGCATGTTACTTAACTCAGACATCATGAAAATTATAACTTTTTCCTATTGCCGCAAATAGATGGTATATTTGGTCCTGTTTATTTTTAGGGTTCTGTGACTGAATAATGCTAAACGGGATCCTATTACGCCTCCGCTGTTCGTCGCACCTTCGTCTGCCTGACATGCATCCACCTGTCAGTAGGTTCTATTTGTTTTGAATTTTTTTAGTCCTTAAGTTTTCTTGAACTCTTCGCATGCAAGTCCGCCCCTCAGTTGACTGATGGTAGGTCACTAACTATACCTCAGCATTAGCGGTTGCAGCCGTCATCTGCCGCTCCTGTCCTCCACCTGCTCTATGCAAATTCGCTGTTTGTTTTATGCGTCCCACTAGACGCGATCTGCTGAAACGGTTACTTTTTCACGACTATTAGTTCTTCCTTAATGCGGGACTCACTAAGTGATGTAAGTAACTCTACCTACACGGAACTAAGATGAAGAAATTACTTTGTTGAGAGAAAATAATTGCAAAAACTTACGCAAATGTTAGTAAGTAATTAGTTTGATTCTAAGAATTTTGTTTTAAAATTCAATCAATTACTGTGTAACCAGCATCTTTATTTCATTTCATTTCATTTCATTTCATCTCGTTTCATTTCATTTCAATTACTATACATACAAGGTGTAAATGAATTAACGCAAAATGAGAAACTACTTTGTTAGGGACATCATTCTGAGCAACTTTCATTATGAATCCGATTTGATTTGAAACTCTATTTTTCTCTTGAACTTTATTTTTCACTTCCCAGTACATTTTGGCCTGAGTGGATCAGCTGATTTGTATGGAGAAGTGAAAAAAAGTGGCTCTGATCAAATCGGTTTCATAATTAAAGTTGCTCAGAATGATGCCCCTAACAAAGTAGTTTCTCATTTTGCGTTAATTCATTTACACCTTGTATACCTACCTACCTTGTTTACCTTTATAATTAAACTGATTTAATTTTTAACAAGCCTTATAAGGTTTTAAAGGATTACATAAGAATAATTATTAACTACTTATATATTTTACGTAAGCCGGTACAATATTAGTAATTTGGCTCTCCATGGAATACGGATGCGTTATGTATAAATTTAGAACTGGCTGATGACGATAGATATTATTTAATTCCTCAGTAGATAACCAGCGAAGGTATGCGTATAAGTTTAATTCTGTGCATATACCCAAATTAATCAAATTATATTTTAAGTATTCTGTACTAACTAAATTACATGCGAGCCGCGAGTTGGTCCCGTTGTCTATATTATGTTAGCTTGCAGGCAAAATTTGAACGTACTCGTAAAGTTAGTAGACTAGAGAAGTCATGCTGTGGTATTTATTGCCACTGGCGGCACCTTGACGTTAGCGGTCTTAATTTTAGTATGATTGCCTGCTATCTACTTATCGGTAGCGTTACTTTTATTTAGAGACTACCAAATACGCCCTTTATGCCATTGGGTTAGGGCACGCTTTATTATTCATTATAAAGGGTGGGAACAAACGAATGGGCCCTGGAGGGAAAGTACCTTAAATCCTTAAGAAATAATTTTACTTAAAAAAAATACATTATTTTATTTTTAAAAAAGAAACAAAACTGTATTCAAACTTTTTTTTTTAATTCGCTTGTCTCACCTGGAAGACGAAACAGCAAAAAAGAAACACTCGCTATTTTTTGCACAAGTCGATACAGTCAATGATAAAGATAAAATTTCTCGAAGAAACATTAGGTCATCTGTCGTACGAGACATCCATACAATCGCAAGCAAGTAAATCTTGATAGATAACAGCGACGTATTCGCATGCGTTTTGCATTCTCACGGCTTATTGCTCTTTTATTGACTTTCCGTCTTTCGCATTGACAGTTTCAATACCGTCGAGTAACACGTGGGCTCAGCTAGGCAATCTCTTATTTCCTGACAATATAATAATGTTTTCCGAGTGCCTCCCGAGAGAGGAGCGAGCGAGGTGACTTTAAACCTTCTCACCTTAATGAAAAGAAAACTCAATTTCGTGAGTCACCAAAGTATAATATTATTAAGTTTTTATAAAAGCCAAATGCTTACATAATCAAGTCTTCCCGATAATGAATCAAAGCTCATTGAGGATGACAGGAATTAGCATACTTGAGCCTCTCTAATTAAGAGCAATAAGTGCCTTTATTGACTAATTTAACTACAAAATCTTAGATTACGGTCCTGGGAAAACAGTGTGATGGTATCTTTTTATCTAAGTGTAAAAAGGTTTTGTTCCTAATTACTATTTAGCTTACCGAAACTGAAGAGCGCATCAGTAGGTTAGTTATAGATAGATTGGTTTAAGTTCGTGCGAAGATAATTAGGAATTTGAACCATAGCTACGGAGGAGACGAGGCGCCGATTCTACTACGAATAGTAACGTGTCACATTTCCCTATCGCTTACCTGTCGCTGAACTCTCACTGATCGCCGTTATTTGATATGCTTCTAACATAAACATAAACATTTACATACATGCACATTCATTGCTTCTGGCCCCACACTAGGATACCCTGTGTCGTGAGAACCAGAAACAGCGTCATCACAAACATGTGAACAAGACCAAGAACAGGCCCCGTATTCTACTGTACACAAATGCTTGTGTACAGTAGAATTCGGGCCCTGGGCGTTTTTTTTTGTCCCCAGCCGGGATTCGAACCGTATAGTATCAGTGCATTTAGGGATAGAGTTTTGACCGGTCTTATGAAGCATTCTCAGATTATTGCCGGAAATATGATGAAAATTCAATTCAATTCAATTTGTTTATTTCGGACTTCAAGGTCCATAATAAATACAGTAAAATATTTTACAAGTAAAATATATCAACACAAACATAAAAACAAGAAATAGCCTTACTGTGGAACTAGATCCGACCCCCAGACGCATATGACCTGATGACTGTCCTGCTCTGTACAAAACCTTACCAGCTAGTTTGAAAATATTAAAAACATATTCAAAATAAGCAAGTTTAACAACGTGACCCAATATTTCGGTTTGTCGTTCAATATTGTTGGTTGTCATAATCCTTTTTATTGTGTGTTCGTCATGTGTCGAGCTCGTCCGTAGGCGAAAAGACATCTTCGACTTTGTTTATTTGGTTCTATGAACACGGTAAATAATTGAAAAGTAATGGTAAATTAAATGCCTGTTTGTTTTTGTACCGTATTTGAGTTATGGTAGTGAATGGCAGGTTTTAGATATGTTTTTCAGTGGTACAAAGCTGAACATAGAGTATTGATGTAGGAACAAAGGTTACCCTTATAGACTGAGTTATTCTCAGACACTTCTAATTTCTATATAGAGTTGAATGAGATTTTTTTTTGGGCTTAAGTTCCCTAACCACTGAATCCAGATTCGCTTATTGATTCATAAGGATGCTGACTGTTTTTATGCAAAACCACTCTTAGGCTCATATTTATCAACCGCTCTCAGGTCTGAGAGTAATCTGTCACGTGAAAAATACAGTTTTAATATAGCAGAACCATCATTGTGACTAAGCAGAGACAACTCTTAGAGCTGAGAGAGGGTTAGTATACGAGCCTTACTTTTACAGCTTATTTTACCCAGTATCGAGGTAAAACACAATATGTGTGATTATTAATGCGTTCTAAGCTGGAAGGGTCAAAGGTTTATGTCATGTTTCCGAGTGTTGTGCCGTAATTAACGGACCTTCCGGTCGACCACGGGCCTGTAATTAAGGAATACCAACAACTACTGTTTGCATAAACACTTAAAAACAAAACCCCGTACTAGTCTCAGTATAGGGTGCGGCGAAAATGTGTTATGAGTTGCATGTATAGACCAATAACCGTATCAAAATAATCGTATTCTAAAGCTGACCGATACTAATTCTTAATGGGTAGTATTTTTAAACGAGCGGCAAAAAAAGTCTAACCTAACCTAACCAAAAAACTAACTGGGCGACTAAATTACTAACTGAGCCACAAGTCGCTGGGCGACTCGTCGCTCAGTCAGTAATTTAGTTGCTCAGTTAATTTTTTAGTAGATCGTTTTATTATATTCCATTCTTAATCATATCCTTAGCACCAGAAACAAATGACATTCCTAAAAGATTCTCGCCAAGAAATTAGTTAAGTAACAACTTTAAACAAGATCGTTTCGTGCATCTCAGAGGTCGGTCGTAGAGACCCATGTTTTAAAAATAACAAGTCTAATAATGCTAAGATAATAAAGCAAAAATATAGAAATAAATGCATTTTTAAATAACTATCTCAAATAAGCTATGCGCATCACGAAGACACAGTCAATTCGGCATTACGAATGTGTATTCTCACAGTAAATGTATGTATTTTACAAGAACAAGAATTTTATTATGCATAATTAACTTTTTTGGAAAATGAGTTGTCATTTGAGGTGTAATTAACACGAACAATGCATATAAATGAGTTAATTCAATTTGTTTCAACATTAACAACATTCTAACAAACTATATCTTTCTGTTTGGTTTCTTTCTTTTTCTTTTGTCTGGTGTATTTCTGTCCTTGTTAACGTTTAAACGTATAAAAGTTTCTTTTTTTCTTTCATTCTAGAAATAGAAAATTTATTTAGCTACATGCACATAGATACAAAACTACTACTTACTACTAGATGGCAGATAGATCCCTATCACATCACTTTCTATCAGGATCGTAAACTGGTCAGTCAGGTATAGCCATGAAAATAAAATGCGTTTAATTTACTATTTGATCCCTAGAAATTTATGTCCGAGCAATTTCGCAAAATTACTTGTCGGCGCGAGCCTTTAAATTTTTATTAGACGTTCGAAGCGGTCGAAAAATCATAGCGCGCTTATGGCAGGTAGTATTTTTTTTCAATTTATCTAAACAACCTGTTTTTATAACTCAATAACGGAGGACGTTACGGTAATAGATTTAGCACGTTAATTATAACTTTCGCGCGAGCGCCCCGACGCGGGCTTATCAGAAAATATGTTTCTCCAGTTTATTCATCATTCGCCACTCGTAAATAGCATTTTAACGAACTGCTGGGTAATTGGATGCGCTCGGATAGCGACACGGGCGATGGGACGTGCCAGCCGAAAAAAGACCATCCATCCTTATGTCAAGAATCAATGCGAGAAAAGATATTGTCTGTTAGGGGAGTCTTGATAAAAAGTAATGAAAGCGTTTATACTGATTGTAAATTGCAGGGTGACGAAGAGGTTTCTAACGATTTCATCTACCTGCGTTGACACCACATCATCGTCCACATCACCCAAAAAAGACAGCATTAAAATTTGATGCCAGACTACCCAAGACCTCACTTTTTGCTATTTCATAGAACTCAGGAACAGAAGTATCATTTTGAAAGTTCCTAAAAGTATACATTTTGACTAGCAGGACAAAGCCCTATTCTTCATAAGAATTATCAACTCTGGCCAAAGACACTACAACTACAGTCGGTGTCTGTTCTGTCTACTAGCAAAGTCAGTAGCAAATTGCCAATGTGTGGGTGAAAAGTAGTCGCCGCCACCTTCGATATAAGTGATTTGCCTCGCTACATTGAAGAAATCGAGTTCTAAAAATAAATTAAAATAAAATTTTATCTATAAAAATAGAAAAAAAAATACATAGTTGGGAAATCGCATCTCCATAGCTGTGGCAATAGACTAGTCCCATGTCATGCAAAAAGCTAAATCAAACGGTCCAAGTGCACTGCCTGTGGCATTCATATAAGAAAAGGCAAGACTGTCTCATAATTTGTAAAGTGACAAGCTTCTCCTAACGTTTTTGTAAATTCCGTAGCGTAGCGTTGTTTAGTCACTGTCGCCGTTGTACAAAGATGTACCCAGGGGAGCTTCGTAAATCATCGTACAAAAATTTGCCAGTACCGTGTGCAGAGAATGGAGGAGTCTTGTTCGGATTACACACGGTCCATTAACGTTCTACGCTTTTGTATGGAGTGCTCGCTTCGCGCTGGGCTTGGTTGGTTCATTGTCATGCCGAAAGGGCCACGATTACCATGCAGGCGATCTTAATTACGAGAGACTGTCGCTGGTTTCGGAGCATCGATTTGTTTGAAAAATCTATGGATGAGAAATGTAGTGTCGTTAGACATTTACCAACACAGGTCTGTACATCTTAGGATATACCGGTAAATCCTAGAATTTACTGTATTTCGAGCTTTTACAGTAACTTATACAAGGTGTAAATTAATTAACGCAAAATGAGAAACTTCTTTGTTAGGGACCGGGAAGGGACAGGGAAATCAGCTGATCTACTCAGGCCAAAATGTACTGGAAAGTGAAAAATTAAGTTGTTCTGATCAACTCGGTTTCATAATTAAAGTTGCTCAGAATGATATCCCTAACAGAGTAGTTTCTCATTTTGCGTTAATTCATTTACACCAAGTAATTATGTGCACTTGGTGACGAAATCAACATGGAAGAATACATACCAGGGGCCCGATGCTGCTCTGAGAAAAGCACTTATATAAAGCGTGTACGATTAGTTAGATTGCAAGCAAAGCGTGTACGATTTGCTTGCAATCTATTTACGATCTATTTGCGATTCTTTAGGAGCATACCAAATGACGCCATTTTGGGTGTTTACGATGCGATAGCGATCCAATATAAGTGCGTTTCTCAGAGCAGCATCAGGCCCCAGTGCTCACTCAATCAACACGCACACAAGGTTTTTTGTAGCCTGTAACTAATATGTGTGGTCTCTTGTGGTAATTTGAGGCTAACCAAAGGCCCAAACGTGCGGCAAACGTGGTGTAATCGCACACACCAGTTAATGTAAGTCGTTTTGCAACAGCAACGAGGTACCACGCTTATACTTCCGGTCACGTAGAGATTTCAGTATGGCCTGTTTTGCCAGCGGTATGGCCACAGTTTGTAGAAGGCTAAACAACTATTAAGGCCTGCTACTACGAAGGCAAGCCAACACTATTCTCTGAATAACGAATAACCTTGACAACTTCATATAAAGTATGGAGTATCGTAGTACTACTAGTTATATCCAAGTTATAGCCTCTTTTTATGGAGTTGTCAAAATCTCAAAATAAATAGTGATTTATGTGTAAGTTTTGTATTGGGTTTTCATGCAGGCTGCAACGAAAACTGGATATTCTTGAAAAAATCTTCATAGGCAAAACACTACTTAATTATTTTTGAAAAATAATGTAGGTAGTTAATTGCATTATTTTTCTTATTGAAAGAAACAGCTATTTATATTTTTGTAGTCTAAAAACAGTAAATATCTTCGGTCTATGCAGCATTTTAGCGTATTATGTATGTATGAGATGAGACCGTGACAGAAATGGAACTATTGTATTGTAATATTGGATAGAATGGATGGAACCGCAGGCTGCGCCGCAAATTCACAAATATAACGAAACCGAATTAAATTGCCTTTCATCGTGAATCTCCTATGCACATTTCATTGGTTTTAAATAATGATGGATTTTTGAATGGAACAGCAAGGGTAAGCAAGGGAAGCTTTAAATAAAAACTCGTTAAGTACGTCTGTTAAGAGGATTTTGCTACTAACGGGACAGAACTAAAATCAAATGCTTTGGGTTGTCTGTCATGCATGACTTTTTTGAGATACTTTATTGCGCAAAAACAGAATACAGACACTTAGATAATAATGGAAAAGACATGTACAAAGGCGAGCTTATCTCTGATAAGAGATTTCTTCCAACAAACCTAGGACGGACAGGGGTAGTTACAATATAGACCTGGTACTAGTTCGCGTATTTATTTGAATGTCCTCATTCTTCTTCTTCGAGTGCCATCTCCTGTCGGAGGTCGACTATCATTATGGCTATCTGTGACCGCGATGTCCTCATTAAATTAAATTTATACAAGGATATTTTTTTTATTTTATTTTTATTTTAGTTAGGTAAGAATTTAATAATATCGTTTGAGTCTTAGGCCCTGTTTCAATGGTTCTCATAAACCCTATTGAATAGTAAAAATTAATATTTTTTGTATGTAAATAGACTGGTAGAAATTTTCAAAAATTCGGCTTGGCAACATTCAGAATCGAATTAAGCAGGCTTTTTTAACCGACTTCCCAAAGGAGGAGGTTTACAATTCGTCCGGATGTTTTGTTACTTCGGAAAAGTCACGTTACCAAAATGGTTCATGAAATGTCGTTGAACTTGAAAACGTAAATATAAAACGCCAGTCTAAAATGACAGATCAATCTGTCCCATCCAATCATATCACTAAGGTTTGAATATTAATTTACTGTCATACGTAACAAACGAAATGTCTTCAACATTTTGACGCGCGAAAAAAATAATCTCTTTAAAGTCCGTATTAAAAAATATAACATAATTTGTTAGAAACCAAAAGCGATCGGGGGTTCACAGAGTAATTTTACTCTAAGGCGAAATGAATTTCCTATCACAGGTGTTTCATTTAGTTTTCGTCGTGAACTCATATTTTGTTGGCGAGATTCGATTAAAAGTTTCTCAATAACAAAGTCTCTCTATTTACTGGTAACTTCATCCGAGTGGAAAACGTACGGGGACGAGCCCCGAGTCTGTTTCAAAGTGCGACTAGAAACACCGATGTTTGAGATAAACTTCAAAATTTGGATGACTGTCCCACTCACTGAATAGCCATGCGTGTGTGTGTTTTGTTTATTTCAGCCGAATCTGAACGCAGGCAAAATAGAGATAATACTAAGCGGCACGTGCACGTATATCAGATTTTAGATTTAAGTACTATTACTTGTGTTTGTGGGTGTGTCTAGGCGTTGGAGATAAGAATCTACTGAAGATAGGTAATTAGATATAGAATATCGTTTCTTATCATCCTAAAGCCCGTCAAAAAGTAGTGGTATTGAGTGAGTATGACAATGGAGGCAATTTGGAAGGAAATTGCACTAAACTAAAAAGGCAACTATAGCCTCTAAACGTCATAATCACGTTATTTTAGTTGTTATCAACAACTAAGATGACTTCATTATGACATGAGGGCTAAGTGGCCTTTTTAGTTTAGTGCATTTTCTTTCCAAATAGCCCCCAATGTACATAATTTTATTTAAATTAAGCTGAAATTCTCACTCTTTTAATCGAGAACAATATCACTCCTCACATCGCAGTCTGTCGATTGGCCGCAACACGCTGAACGCAGCGATGCTCTGACTTTGACAAGCACATTGTTCGCCAATCACGTGAAATATTGTAGCCTCGGCCGCGAGCACGGGTCATGTGCGTGCATGTGCAACAACAGATGGGTAATGCCCCGGGTTATAACCCACATATGGGTAATAAATAACCTAGTAATTCAGAATACCGGGTAATTAGTAGGAGTTACATTTTTTTTTTCCATGGGACTTCTTACAAAGATACATCAGAATAAATACTATAGAATAAATACTAGATAGGTGTATATTAGAGTAGGTGTATAATAATAAGTGCATGAGAATTTCTCCTGAGCCCGCAGTCTCGTTTTTGCGATTTATAATTGGTCTCAACGGATATTGAGTTTCATCAATCTTTTAGTTAATTGATTCGAAGGAACAAGTCGTTTGTACATTTGTTTCTTATTTTTCAATTCGTTTTATTAAGTCCTTTATGAAAATGTGTGAATACTTACATGGAAAATGCATTCTGCTCGTACATTTGGCCAACTGTACTGGCAACTTCGCAACATGCATTATGACGTCATCGAGTAAGTGATTGACATCTGTGGAAGACTTCGGAATTCCGGGACATTGGCTTGCACTCAGTACTGACATTTAGTAGATCCTTTTGAATTTAGAGCGTTGAATACGAGTAGGTACTTCAGGTAGGTACTACTTTACTGTAGGCTTTATAATATTTGATTACTCAATCAGTTTTGGCCCTGCTACCTGGTAACGTATGTAGAAATAGACAATTAGTAATTTTTATGTATGTGCTTGTATGTATTGCAATTTGCATTCTGCAGGTTGTCAACTCGGCATGAGCACATAAACATCAGATGCATCCACACTTCGCCAGCTAACTCGAGTGTTTGCTATACAAACTAACTTTCCTTGTTAGGAACTTTGAGCATAATATAAGCAGACACATTAGCACTTCCAGCCACCATCAACTACAAGTATACAAACCCTACCAGCTGGTACTTCTACCATCCATTTTCACGCCCTACACATACGTGTAAATCGCTTTAATTTCCCGAAATAAACAGAGAATTTGTACTCCAATTACAGTCACGTAAAACACTTGTTACAAAACGAGACAAAAGGCATAAATCACTCGGTACTCCACGTTCAGATTGCCAAAACGATGGCAGTATTTTGAGGAGGATAAATAATAACAATAACTCAAGTCTTGTCTTACTCATTACATGTTCGGGCTCAATAATTGTTTCAATACGCCTGTTTTATTTGCTTCGAGTGAAGGCTTATTACCATACACTGGTAACGTAAAATATGTTTTCTGGAACTGGGAACGTATTTGTCTAATGAAATACTTGCAATAATGATTTCTCTGATGGCAGCCGCGATCCATCAAACGCAGGTGCTGTTGTGTTGAATAGCCCGGGTCACGCCATACAACATCTAATAGTATGAACATAGTACTCCGCCCAAGAAGCAAACTGTGCTACATTGACTAACAGCACCGGTGGCTGAAAGTAAATGTTTATCTATTAAGTTTGCAGCTTTTGATTGTTCTACTACAAACATGTCTAAAGTAAGTTGGGGATATACAACACTCAACTTCTAATGAAAAGACAAAAGGAAAATTCACTTTCTCGGTTCTTGGATCTTAATGTTTGTGCGGTCTCTGTTTCTGGTTTTCACGATGACACCGCTCGCGCTCCCCTTTTGCCTCTCGATGTTTGGCGATGTACAAACAAAGAAAAACATTTTTTCTTGAGGGTGTAACACGGTATGTTTTATTAAAATAAGGGTGAGAGTGTAGAATACAACGAACTTGCAATAAAAATTACAATTTAGAAGTATGCATCCTTTTTAATTGTTAACAATCATGCTTTTGAACACGATGAAGAATTTTGTCTATTATATTGTTTAATTGCAAGTAAGAAGTCCATTTCAAGTTACTAGTAGTTATCCATTCTGCAAGTCCAAGCGACCAAGATTTGACATCGATACAGTAAGGTGATTCTGTTGACAATGACCCAATCGATTTATTTTCTTCGATGACCACCAGAATAGCCCTTTGATAGAGATTATACATTTACATAATTATTTTCAGTTGCAACCAATAAACTATATCTATTATCATCTATAACAGAACCCAATCTTAACGATACACTTCAAATTATATATATTTACATCTCATTAGTCGACAATAAAAACGTTTACTTAGATTTACTTTTTAAATACCTAAGCATATATAAATTTCTCTACATATATGTAAATTACAAATAGCAATATACATGGCTTTACATACATTGACAGAATAATATTCTATAAATATTATTAACATTGGCTTAGACTCAAGTCATATTATAATGTAGATATATTTTCACATGCCAATGAACTCCCGACTATTCAATGAAGTGTTAAATTTATTCCTTTGAAATCGGTATAATATTTTAAATGATAAGGGTTCCATAGAATCGCAATACTTTGTAGAATCTGGCATTTTATTTCTATGTTGTTAATTCATCTTATATGTATGGTGGGTGAGTGTTATGGTGTGGTGGTAGACCAATTGTTTATTTGTTTATGTATCTCGGATACAGATACTTGAGAAATAAGGCAATGTGTAAGCTGATTCGTAATTACATAAGGCTCTGATAACTACCTCTTTTTACACTTAGCTTAGGTAGACAGAAAAAACTTGAATGAGTGATATTATTGTCTGATTTTGTATTCATAATATTATTTATCAAAAGTGAGAGGATAAATTCGTCAGCGGAAGACAATTTCACAAAACGAGGTTTGAAACTGAAAGCTCGTCGTAACAACACTGTGGAGTCAACCCAAGAACCGCCATTTGTTGCAACAGATAAACTAAGAACTGTCAAAATGTACTTGTCTACAGTAGTTACATCTGAAATCAGCAATAGGCAGTTTTTAAGTCCGTACAACGCAACATTTTCTACAAATTGAGAGTGTGAACATTCCTGCTAAAAGTTTGTAATTCTGAGAATAGTCGAGAGTTCACGAAGCTCTATTCCTATTAATACTGCTCGGAGGTTCCCATCGTACAATATAATTTGTTCTGTCACTTTTCCGCACCCCCATAATTAGGAATAGGACTCCTAGTTTGGCTACCACAGTTACGGGAATACGAAATAGTATTCAAAGGAGATCATTCACGGTCCAAAAATTTTTGGGCCAAAAGTAAAAGTGCCTGCCAATAAAAAAGTTTAACATTCGGATAGAACACACAAATCCTAATTTTTACTAAGACACTTACACTCTTATTCATAAACGTCAAATAAACCTATTATAGCTAAAATGCCGATAAAATTCGTTTGCCTTCCTTTTTCACATTGAAATTTGTATTTGTGAGAAAGGGACAAAACATATTTTAGTTATCAAAGGCTTGAAAAGTTTTATGAATAAGGGGGTTAACCTTTTCGCTCCATTGTTACGATTTTTTGGGCTATTGAAATTCAATACAAAGACTATGTTTAAATAAAAAAAAATCACACGGTTGTCAACCAAACCTTGTTTTTCTAGTGCAGAATAGTGTAACGAATAAAACTTAGTACTTACTTACTTAGTCCGGACTGAGTTAGAGGAGCTCGAAACTTGTAGCTATTTACATTAGGTTCATGGGATGAAAACTTTTTTTTCTGGCCGGCACTTTTAAATTTAGCCCAAAATGAATGATTTCCTTTGCAGTATATGTAAAAGTCCACTGTTAAATTATCTATTCCATATTATTTATATACTAGTTATTATCACGTTACATTCTGATTGATCTGGAAATTACGAAAACAGTACGGTAATAAAGTAATGACGAAATTGACAGCTGACAACATTACTGTTAGGGCGTTTGTGCACTACAAGTAATTTTACTGTCCGGCAGTCCGATTTTTTACGGTCCGGGCACGCCATAGATTTCTATTACTAGTTTGTGCACGATACGTAATTTTACTTTTTTACGGACAATTTTTAGGGTTCCGTACCCGAAGGGCGCCAAACGGGACCCTATTACTGAGCCCGTCCATCTGTCCGTCTGTCCGTCTGTCCGTCTGTCCGTCTGTCCGTCTGTACGTCTGTCCTTCTGTACGTCTGTCCGTCTGTCCGTCTGGCCGTCTGTCCGTCTGTCCGTCTGTCCATCTGTCCGTCTGTCCGTCTGTCCGTCTGTCCGTCTGTCCGTCTGTCTGTCTGTCACTAGGCTGTATCTCAGGAACCGTGATAGCTAGACAGTTAAAAGTTTCACAATGATGTATTTCTGTTGCCGCTATATATAACATCAAATAAAAAAAAAACAGATTATATTAAAATATAACAGGGGGCTCCCATACAATAGACCTGATTTTTTGCCATTTTATAGATACTAGTACGGAACCCTTCATGCGCGAGTCCGACTCACACTTGGCCGGTTTTTTTTTCATGACATATCGGACCGTAAAAAATCCGGACTGCCAGACAGTAAAATAACCTGTAGTGCACCAACGCCCTTAGAGATAATAATATCCTTACTTGTTATCATTGATAAATACTCATGTACGAGTATAGTAATTTATAAAACAATTGAAATTGGTACAGTTTAAAAAATCCATCAAAATTGTAGTTGTTTTATCTTTGAGCATGGCGATGTCTATTCAACGTCACGATCACATATATACTTAGTGAAATACTTGTGACTTGATGCACTAAAACAGTCAATAACAACAGGAAAGCAATTAATGTAATGTAAGTAATTGATATATACGGTTGGTGTATAAACACAGCAAAATATACAAAATTTAGAATAGCGGCAGTCTCAAGAATTGAACAACGTAAACCAGCATAAACAAATTACAGCAGCGTCCCGCCTAATAAACCAAGTATAATAGTCAAAGTCGTTGTGACTCTGGGCGTATCATTGCTGCTCAAGATGACAATTTTCCCATCGTTGGCATACCACTTGTTCGCGCGGTCTGGTACTCGATTACTCTTCTCATTTTCCTTGTCGGTCTCGTCGTAAACTTCTGGTCCGTAGTCGTCGTCTGCGATCGTCCTCTCGTCCGGGTATTGGTAGACGTGCCGGTCATTGCCCGGTATTTCTGCGAGACAAAGCAAGTCGATACTCTACCGAAACTGGCATCGGAACCTTTGTGAATAAGGGACGGCGATTTTTTTTGAGTATTTTGATGAAACAGCTCAAATAATGCAATTATATTATTATTACCCTTAGTTTTTTTTGTCTTTTACACCACTGGAAAGCGCAAAGTGCATATTTCGACAGACAAAAAAAAGTGTTACCGGTTGATTTGGTAACGTTTAGGTAAAATAAGGTTTCAAGTACATCTCGAATGTTGTCAACAAACTACGCTATTACCAACCATCTCGCAGAGACAAATTTTAAATCAAGTATCTTAAAAGATTAGATTTTATCTCTTGTATTTTCGATACATTTGCGACTTAGTGTGCCACTGCTATAAAGCGGATTAGGACTATTCTCCGATTAACTTTGTTTTAAATTAAAATTGTATTGAGTTGTCAAAGTTAATCGGAGAATAGTGCTAATTCGCTTTTAGCTAGAGGAGCTTAGCTATAGATTTTTGTCTCTCCTGTAAGGTTTGGCAAAAGTTTACTTGTTTTTAGTTTTGAGCAGCCAGAGGGTTTTTTTATATTAAAGTAACTGAATGTCATATAAATTACGATTATTTACACCTATGTAATAAAGAATTTGACTGAGATTGTGACTAAAGGGGATTGAAATCAATAGTTTACCATAAAGCCGGATCTTGCTCTCGACGTCACCCAACGAATTCTTGGCGACGCAGATGTAACTCCCTAGGTCTTCGCGCCTGATGTTTTTGATGGTCATGGACATCTCCGCCTCGAACATGGACTTCTGTCGGACCGACATCTCGTAGTGCTCCGAAGGTATGATCAGCTCCACTGAGAAGCGAACGAAGAGAACGTCACACGTCAGCCAATTTATTACAACAACACTTCCAAATTGAATATTAGGATTTTTCGCCTTCTGTGCGAAGTTTTATGAAAAATGTGAAAAGTTTAGGCAACTTATAGCTAAGGCTGTCTTTAAATTTGTTTTAAGTGTTTGGTGTAAGCTTTGGTTTTTGTAGATTGAATAATCGAAGTGAATAATTTAGGGGCAATTAATTTCATATTTTTGTACTTTATATTGACATATTACAATGGCTGGATTTTACCAACAAAAAGTTATAATGAGAATAACTATCCCGGGGATAACTTGTGTGACAAGTGACAGTTCAAAAAGAGGTATTCTGATCTAGGTGTCACTGGTGTCTATGAAACAGTGGAAGATACTCTCGAGTAAAAGTAACTCTTTCGTTGGTAAAATCCGGGCTAATAAGCGTCAAGAGACAGATAAACAGTCAGATAACTTTATTCGACATTTGAAGTACCTGTCGAATGTCAAATACCTCAGATAAACAGACAGATAAACGCTATCTGAGGAATGAGAGAACGGCACTAAATGAAGCGGCAGAATGTACAAGCACAGTAAATATGGTAAGATCACATAATCGGTATACTGTCATAAGGACATAGGCCGAACAAACTTACAATGGGGAACAAAGACGTCGGAGAGTCGGAGCGAGAGGAAATACTCAACCAAAATACCGATAAAGTTGTCAAATCACTTCTTACCTGGATCTTTCACCCAATAGTTGATGGACTTCGGCGATGACTCTACGTAGCACTCGAGGGTGACGTCAGTCCCCAGAGGAGCTCCCACCAGCTGGTTGGGGACTTGAATCACCGGGTGAACTGTTTAAAAACTGCCATTAAAACCTTCATCAACGTAATGAAACGGTCTAGTCTATCTACTGTAATCCACCCAAGTCTACTTTGAGTTAGCGACCATTTAAATCCATTACTGCGAATACGTGTGCCATCCATTTCCATTACATTAACGTCACTCAGAATTTAGTGTTACTTTGTTGTCTAGTGAAGTTTTGTAAAAGACATGCAATGTGATTGAGTTGTCTTCAATATATTTGATTAAAATGTGATGAATTTCTATAGAAGAGTGACAATTTTGTATACTGCAAACAGTCAACTCTGGACAACGAGGCTGTTCAAGTTAGGGCCCCTGGAGCGAAGACACCGGCGAATATATGTATTGAGGAATAATGGTACTTACAATGTACACTAATGTGGATCCGTTTGCTGACAGTCGGAGGTACTCCGTTGCTTGCGAGGCACAGGTATGTACCCATCTCTGACCGTGAGATCTTCGATAGTTTCAGTACCTCGCCTTGATATGTCAGAACTGGGAGACAAAAAAATATCACATTTATTATCTAAGTAAAAAATATTTATAAATAAAAAAATATTTAAAAATATTTATTAATAAATAAAGTTATGTTTATCTAAGTTTTTAAACCATTCTGCCTACCTACGAGTACCTATCTAACCTACTTTATCAAACTGTGACTATAAACGAACGAATGTGAAGTGTGTATTTGAACTGTTTATTGCTTGTACTTTCTGCCGTGACAATTCTGAAATGTTTTCGATGTTCGTGTTCTACCCAGGTATGTACCCATCTCTGACCGTGAGATCTTCGATAGTTTCAGTACCTCGCCTTGATATGTCAGAACTGGGAGACAAAAAAATATCACATTTATTATCTAAGTAAAAAATATTTATAAATAAAAAAATATTTAAAAATATTTATTAATAAATAAAGTTATGTTTATCTAAGTTTTTAAACCATTCTGCCTACCTACGAGTACCTATCTAACCTACTTTATCAAACTGTGACTATAAACGAACGAATGTGAAGTGTGTATTTGAACTGTTTATTGCTTGTACTTTCTGCCGTGACAATTCTGAAATGTTTTCGATGTTCGTGTTCTACACAATACCAAGAAAGATGCGAGTGGCTACGCCTAGATAGAAGATAGGCTCAGAATTTTATTACGTTCATACAAAATGTCAGTACAATACCCTTAATATTCCTTTTGTCCATGTCCATATAATAATAAATGGAAAAGGTCTGGCAGGTACATTTTCCAGCGAATAGAATAAATATAATTCCGCCATTCCTCATAAAAATAACAGACCCAACATACATTTCAGTTTCGGCAAAATCTACATACTCCGGCGACTGTGTTTCGGGGGACAATTCAATGAACCATTCAAACGTTTTCAGCTCTCACCCCGTACAATACGGCCTAGACGAGTTATTCTGTGCTGGAACTCCATTAAGCGAGGTCCACTAATTACCCTACAAACTTTAAACAATACTGAACGCGAATCTCGTTGGAGGTTGTAGGCAGAATGGTGGCGTGCTCATTGTCACGCCGCAAATGCAGTCATACAGTCGCTGTGTATTCTGCATAATTCAGAAAAAACAATGCCATCTGAGCTGGTAAAAAAGCGAAGCAAGAAAAATTAATATTTCAACCGGAGAAGCTGCGCACTAATTTAAAAAAGTAAATTGTCCGACGGAGTGCTGCGTTTATTTATATTTGAAAAGGGAAAAATAACTACTTCGGGAGAATAGAGATGAAATGAATATTGTTGTAGTAATAGCGTGATTTTAACATTAAAGTACACTCAGTATACATACATACCACATAGTTCGAGAATGCCCCCTTCGGGCTTACCCTGGCGACCCCGATGACTTCATCACCCTTACAAATGACGCCACCAACTGGTTGAGAAATTTGGATATATGCCTGTGACATTCCTACTCGGAGATGTCATACGAATAAATAAATAGTATACATACTCTGTACTTTGTAATAAACGCACATCTCTTTTACAAGTATTGTTCAGTTAAAATCACATAACAAATTATAAATACAGGTGTCGCAATCTATAGAATGCATTGAGCTTCGGAAATATGATTGAATCAGTTTTTACCTAAAATCATAAAGTAAAGTTTGAAACCATAACCCGTGCGTGCCCGTAGATGATGAAAGAATAAACGATTCCATAATTTATTCAGTCTTTGTGTTAATGCTGATCCATGTTCTTAATTGTAACCTTTAATACTTTATTTATTTAGGGAAATGGGCCCCGCAATTAAAGCAATGGATCGGGATCACGGTAGTTGAATGCTAATTGGGACGGGGTGATGCAAGTCCATTTTGCCTTTATTTGGGAAGTGGGTACAGCCTTTAGGCGCATGTACAGAACGGGCGTACCTTCTGGCGAGAGAAAAAGTAAATACAATTAGATTAGATTCGCTCACAAAATTCTAACAGAAAAATAAATAATCTCTATTTCGAACATTCAAAGGTTTTAAATTTATTTTTCAGGCGCGTAATAAGAAACTGCTCTGAGATCCGATCTCCTACGAAAGAAAGTGCTGCATTCAATATCTATCTACGAGTATGAACAACCATTACGATATCACTTGTGATTTTAATGCATGTGACTCCAATCTACAAGAATTCAATCAATAAATAGTATTCAACGGCTAATGGTGAACGTTGCGTGTCCAATCCAAATTGTTATTGTTCATGTTATCGGAGTGTAATGATTTTATATTATGTCTTTTCAAATTCACGATTTCACCATTTGTCGATGGATTTCTTTCCTGATCAAACTGAATTGGTGTGGTTTATATACCAATTAAGTAAGATAATGTATGTTATAGAAAAAGAGAAACATGATCCCAGTGTGCGAAATGGCTCATATCAGTCTTGTCTCTTGGTCGAAGTCGGGAGGACTCGGACTACTTGCCATGTGTTTGCAAAGCTATATAGGTCGTCTCAATCTCGGACAATTTCTCTTGTCGGGCAAGAGCAATTAAATATTATAAAAGTGAAGGGCCTTTCTTTTGTGGCATGCTGCAAGTACAGAAACAAAAAAACAAATAAACAGATGAACGTAAAAACAAATAATTAAAAAAAGTAAAACTGAAAAAAAAAACCGACTACCACAAAACCTATTTGATTAAATTGAGTTTAATACTAACTGTAATCCCCTATTTCCCCCCCCCCCCTTGGGGAATTAATTTCGTCAAATCCAATCTCAGTGCAACCCTAAGCTACATAAGGAACCCCTGTACAAAGTTTCATGGCTCTACGTCCACCGGTTTAGGCTATGCGTTGCCCGTCAGCCACGCATAGTATATTCTATTTGTACCTAGTATTGAGCAGTACTGGTGGCCATGTGTGGTCTTCATCATCAGTTCCGCATCACAATATTATGCTCACTATAGGTCTACCTATAATATCTGAAGAGTTCCCTCGATTTCTCCAGGAATCCACCATGAGATCCTGACCTGGTGTCAATGGGACCAATTAATAATAATAAAAATTCATTATTTAGAAAAAAAAGGCATTTTACATTTAAATTTTACATAAATAAATAGGACCAATTGGAAGCTAAACACTTGCAAACAAAAAATAATTTTGCAAATAGGTCCATCCGTCTTAGGCGCAAACGGGACACATAGGTACGTAAAAAAATATCCCGACGAATTCCTTTTGTGAAGTCGGTTAAAAACGAATGAAGAGATATGCTTATATGCTTATGTAGGTACCTTTTGTCTTCGCTCCCGCGTGGTCCCTCACCACGATGTCCTGTCCGTCCTCGCGCTTCCACATGACGCGCGGCGGCGGGATGCCGCGCGCCCGGCACGACACCCGCGCCGTGCCACCCTCCGGCACCATCGTGTCGCCGGATGTCTCCTCCGATATGAAGTCGGGGGGAATCACTACCTCTAGGAAGCCCAGCTGGAAATTTAAAAGGGGACGAGAAACAATGAACATGGAACCTTTCTGGGATACCTAAAGTTGAAATTCCCTGAAATGTCGCATTTTCGTGTACATCTATAAAACAAATGTCCATCGAGAATTTAATTACAAACGCGCTACACGGCTGTGGAATGAGCTTCCCTGCACCATCAGGGACAGTCCGTCACTAAATATCTTCAAAAACCGACTAAAGAAGCACTATCTTTCACTTTCAATTTAGATATATACTGATATGTATCAGTGTATTCATACGATATTTATTGTTAAGCTGTATTTATGTAACAGTATCTGTAGTCTATGCCTTAGCAATAGGTTCTTATATGTAGTGTAATAATAATATGTATTATACTAGAATAGTCTTATTGTACGCGCAATTCTTCCCCTTACCTATCATCTCCGTCTCCTACCCAACATGGTTTGCTGGAAGAAATCTCTTATTAGAGATAAGCTCGCATTTGTACATATTTTTTCTATCTTAAGGTATTTTTACTGTCATGTGAGTACAATAAAGAAATTACGAAATTACAAAGAACAAATATTCTTTGACAAAATGTCGTATACGTGAATAAGACTGAATTGTCTGAATGTCCCTTTGGGGGGACCTAGGGAGAACCTTAATATTCTGTCTAAAATACAAGTGCTATGTAACTTAAGGAGTGTAGTTACATTAATGGATTATCGGGCACCTTTTACAAGGTATTTATTGATCTAAGGTCTAAGCGTGCCGTACAAATCCCCCTACAGGTCTAAGCGTGCCGTACAAATCCAAAAGGTCGCCTGATCAATGGGCGGCGCCGTATTCAATTTGTCCATAAAAATATACCAGTTATTATTTTAAATTACTGTCTAACCTAAGAGTCCAAGACATGGCCTTAACCCTGTTGTTACGTTAACCATTAGTTCAAATCGGTATTCTATCGAACAAAACTCGGTCACGCACATGGCAACCCTTACAATAGGCTTGTGGCCTGTCAAGTCAAAATAGATACTTTTTATAAACTGTCAAAACGGAACTTTTGTTCCTGAGTTCTATGAAATAACAACAGAATGACGTCATGTAAAAGTGCCGTCAAATTATTATCTTTTTTGCATAAAATTGACTTTATAAAATATATCTGCTGGAAATATACAATTCTGAGAATGTCAAGCCATTTTGTACATATTGCTTCAACTTAAGACTTGTTCCTAGATTTATTGGATTACCTTGGTCACAAGCCTATTACCACTCTATGTCAGTAACTGCGATTTAAGTTGTTTATGTTTCCGATATGAACACATTCTGAATACAGAAAGACAGATAAACGCATAATGGTTGTTGTTTAAAGTTACCTAGTTTAATAATGCGATCTTCATCATATCATCATAATCATCCGTAGCGCAATGTGACAAATGTAAAATAATTTTACAATATTTACATGATGTGGATGGAGGAGTTCCGCAGCTTGCGACTGCGGGGCTCAGTCTCAAGACATGAACCATATAATTAGCAACTACCCCCGCAGATAATCTGTTCACCTTTTCCAATGGGTTAATAAAAGCCTTGACATAAACTTGTAATTAATTAATTAAATGAAACGACTGTCATAATTAAACCATACGACTAAATAAAATAAATCATTTATACGTGTCGTCTCGTTTTCGGTAAAGTTTTGGTGACGTCAAACCACGAGTATGGACTAGACGGAAACAATGTGTGTCCGATTAAAGCTACTACTACGCTCGCAGGGCCGTGATTCTGCAAGCGAATCGTGTGACAGTGGCTATAGCGAGAGCTCAGAATTCCGGTTTTGGCTTTTCGACCGCGCCGAGATGTGCCGCGCCGCGCCCGATGCAAACAGACCGGTATTTCGCACCATAGCTATAGCTATTGACATGCAATTCGCTTGCAGATTCCGGCCCCAGTAAGTTTGTAAATAATGTTCATTTGACACAAAATCCTGGATGTTTGTTATTGTTTAATGTCGCTTTATCCCACAATACAGGGTGTCATAGCACGCCAGGTTCACTTCAAACAAATCAACGAGATCAGCCGCACACACACAGCTACATTGCATTCCGTATAAGCACGCGCCGCCACACGCACACATTGCCAAATCTCGCCTCCTTCGCTACAGAGCTATGCAAGCAATGCATGCGACGAGTCAACGTCATTCGTCCGGCGGCGCCGGGCGACACGTGATAAGCGACAACCCTAGCCGTTTGAGCAAGAGTAGGTAGTTATCATGCGAACAGGGGCCTAGTGAACTTACTATTTCTTATTTATACTATGGTCATAGATGTGCGTGCGTGTATACAGGGTGACATTTAATTAGCCGACCATATTATGGGGAATGATAGTACCCATCATTATAAACAACTTTCCCCAAGAAACATATTAACTTGAAACATATATTGACATAGTCTCCCATAGTAACTTGAAATCAGCTGATCGGGGCAATGTACTGGGAGACGATTTTTTTTTTAATTTGCGTCTATATGTTTCTTGGGGAAAGTTGTTCATAATGATGGCTACTTCATTCCCTAAAATATGGTCTGCTAATTAAATGTCACCTGTATAAATGTTTGTTTTGTTCATGTTGCCGCGCCGCGCCCGATGCAAACAAACCGGTATTTCGCACCATAGCTATAGCTATTGACATGCAATTCACGTAAAGAATCCAGCCCCTAAATTTTCACGAAATACTTACATACATAATTGAAACAAACAGTAAACTTTAGAAAAAACCGACTTCCACAAACTCTATTTGATTAGATTGAGTTTAATACAAACATAACCCCTTATCCCCCCCCCCCCTTGGGGAATTAATTTTGTCAAATCCCATCTCAGTGCTACCCCACGCTACTAAGGAACCCCTGTACAAAGTTTCATGGCTCTAGGTCCACCACCGGTTTAGGCTATGCGTTACCTGCCCGTCAGCCACGCATTGTACCTATTTGTACCTAGTATTGAGCAGTTCTGGTGGCCATATGTGGTCTTCATCAGCAGTTCCGCATCATATTATGCTTACCGTGAGTAAATGCACGAGTTATTACTAAAAACACAAAAATCACTACAGGTCTCCCTATAACATTTGAAGAGTTCCCTCGATTTCTCCAGGATCCCATCATCAGATCCCGACCTGGTGTCAATAAGACCCATGGGAAGGTAAACGCGTTCAAACAAAAAAATAATTTTCCAAATCGGTCCATCCGTCTAGGCGCTATCCGGGCACATACATAAAAAAAACATCTGGACGAATTGTAAACCTTTGGGAAGTCGGTTAAAAAAGCGATTAAACAGTTGGCTCACTTGACTCTTCATAGGGTCAGTGTTGATCTGGCACATGTACTGTCCCCGGTCCTCTTCTTGTACGCTCTTGATGTGCAGGTACCAGGTGGAGTGGTCGCTGTGTGACACGGACACACGCGGGTTGTGCGTGATCACGTGCTCGTGGATCGCCTGGATGGCCTTTGTGTCGGCTTTCACCCAGCCCACCTGTCGGAAAGTGGTGACAAACATTTTATGTAGCGTAAATTAAAATGTTTAACAACTTCCTTGTCAAACGGTAAACTTTAGAATTACTGGATCGATTTTAATGAAGGGAACTGTACCATTAACAGAAGAACGCATTAAAATCAGTCCACACATGTGTGCGCTAAAGTTCTAAACACGCATCCTTATTTTTCGTCGACAGACTTTAAACATTGAGGATGACTTCCTAAGCTAATAAGGCCGAGTTACAAACTACCTTACACTCGTAGTTTTTTTCAGACGTCGTTAGCGTATTTCAATGTCGAAAGAAATGTTGCAGTGAATATCCTAGACCGCAGAAGATAACAAGAACATCCAACGAGTAGGCTATCTCTGGCTACTGACGTGCCGTTCTTGGCAATATTGCCATAAAATGTATGGGGCAATATTGCCTCATACATTAGTTTCCCACAAATGGCAATACTGCCGGGTATCGACGAATCTATATCTCTGGCGTACAGGTTTCCTACGACGACAATGCAATGATACCGGGATATTACTGCTAAACGTGCTCTCTGATGCACTGACCGACTATACTTGATCACCATTCAAATAATGTCGTTACTACCCAGTGTTTAGAAACGCCCAGTCATTATATAAACGTGTTTCCTGTGAAAATCTACTATAAATCATAATATACGCCTAGCTCAAATACAGTGAATATAGGGCAAAATATGTGTTGTCCATTTGAATATCTGCTGTCGATGAGGATTTGTATTGTTAGATGGAACAATATAAATCATCGAATGGGTTTCACATATCAGAACGTATGGAACTGCAATTTTTAACCGACTTCCCAAAGGAGGAGGTTTACAATTCGTCCTGATGTTTTATTTGAAACAAAAAGTAAACTTTAGAAAAAACCGACTTCCACAAACCCTATTTGATTAGATTGAGTTTAATACAAACTTAACCCCTTACTCCCCCCCCCCCTTGGGGACGTAATTTTGTCAAATCCCATCACAGTGCTACCACACGCTACTAAGGAACCTCTGTACAAAGTTTCATGGCTCTTGGTGCACCGGTTTAGGCTAGGCGTTGCCTGCCCGTCAGCCACGCATTATATTTGTATCTGGTGGCCATGTGTGGTCTTCATCATCAGTTCCTCATCACAATACTATGCTTACCATGTTCATTTGCACGAGTTATTATGAAAACACACAAAAATCACTATAGGTCTGCCTATAATATTTGAAGAGTTCCCTCGGTTTCTTCAGGATCCCATCATCAGATCCTGACCTGGTGTCAATGGGACCAATAGGAATGTAAACTCTTTCAAACAAAAAAATAATTTTCCAAATTGGTCTATCCGTCTTGGCGCAATCGGGGCACATACATAAAAAAAATACTAGTCAAGTATGTATTTCGCATATTATTTCTGAAATGTGATAAGCTAGTGTCTCGTTTTCCACGAATGTATAATGATTTGGCTCTCTCTATCCATCGAGATCTCTTTTGCTTTCTTTCCTCGAACGAGATGTTATTTTGTATACGAGCGTATTTGATTACTTTGGCTGAATTCACAAGAATGTCACTATTTATTGTATGTTATTCAGATGATAGTATTTAAGATACAGATATATTTAAGTTAAAATATACTTACCGCATGAGGTTTAGCCTGTAATGGTTGGTGTTTATGGATAAAATAATACTCTTAACTTACCCGATAGTTCCCAAGGTTCCCGACGATGCATTTGAAAGTGGCGTCCCGGCTGATTGGGATCGTGAGGTTTGTGATCGGTTCTCCAAACTCCGGTACCTCTACTCCTCCTGTTAATAACACAGAAAACATATTTATTTGATTTTTGTGAAGGTATATATGTCACCGGCAAAGTATGAAATCCGTCATTCTATGTATATAATACTTAGGCATTCTATACAATATTTTTATTAACTCAGTACATTTCGGGCCTAGCGCTCAGCTGATCTGTATGGTGGAGTGAAAAATAAAGTTTCTCTGATCAAGTCGGTCCCATAGTGAACGTTCTTCAGAGTGATGTCCCTATCAACCCTCTTTCGGATTGTACACCCCTTTCTGTTACACCCTGTATGCCGGAATTTCATACTTTGCCGGTAACATATTTAAAATAACAAACATTCCTGCGAAACTACGACTTTTAAGTTATAAAAGTATAAGACTCGACAGATTGATCTGGTCTTAGAAAATCAAAAAGGATCCTTTACTGTGGATGCTCTGAAAATAGACATCAAAATGCCACTTAGCATTTTCTGAACAGCCGCAGCGCAGTACATCATTAAACGAGAACCTTCAGATGTGAAAAGCAGCATTATATCAAAGTTGGGAACTTTACAGATCTACCTACCTACAGCCATTCATAAATTTATAACCGTGTTTCGTCCATCCGCTAATTTGTACCTGGCTCAGGTACTGGCACAAACACATACGACATACGTATTATTATGTATGTACATGCGTGCGCGGAACTTTCGCACTGTGCGGTTTCAATTAATATTACCAGGCGAGCTCCACACGAGCCATGTTTTGTGAATAAAGTTTGCAAGGATAACGAATTGAAGTTTTGTACGATACCGGAACATTCCCTAACTAAGGGCTATTCATGGACACCTAAGCTTGATGATGGCGTTGGCCCGGGAGATACGAGAGAGCGAGCGTTTGCGCTAGTTGAATGTAAATACATGCACTTACTTTGGTAGTTTAGTAATGGACTAACACTAGTGATATAAAAAGGTGACTGAGAGTGTATAGATTTATCTGTGTGGTATATTACCACCTGAGTATGCACCATCAATTTGAATTGGTGCATTAAGGAGCTGCTTCTCTACCACGAATGTAAACATACGCGGGTATTTGCAAACAATTGTTTTCCCCCGCAGCAGGTGCTATCAATACGCCTAACTCTCCATTGTTAACTCAAGGGAGCAGTCCCCAAGACGGCATTTAAACTCAGCAAGAGAATGATGAGCGCGAACTTTGTTCTAGTGACGTTAGTTTGTGGGTCGTATGGTTCTCGAGCTTATCGCGAGTCTAACCACCAAGTTGAGAACTCCGCGTCCGCCTCGGCGATACTGTCAGTCGCAGTTCCACCTAGCGCCGGAGACCTTGCAACAAAGTGTCAACCAACCACTTCAACTTCTGGGAATGCAGCTACAACTTGCCAAGTAAGGCCCCAGGAATAACTTAGTAAGTAATTGGAACGAAGCGCTGAAGGCGATACGCGATTGCGGCATCTCGGCATGACAACGTGCGAGCGTGTAATGTACACTCTGAATCAATTATTCAAATGCGCCGTTCATTTGAATGTGGAATTTTAGGAAGCTCACAACTCAAAGCTTTCGTATCCGAGGGTGCATGCGGTTTATAGAAGCTTAGAGAAGTAAATCGGGTAAGCTTGATAGTATTATTGTAACCCATCCTCTGATCATACAGACTTCAAGTAGAGATGGATGGAATTTTTGATTAGCAGCAAAAGGTAGGTCGGACAAATGATGTAGAGATTCAAAAAGCTAAAAGCTGTATCTGTTTGTAACGCTATTTAATTAAATTGAGTTCAAATATAGATATTTGTATTTTTAAAGTATATTGCAAAACATGCGTGAGTATGTCAATTCAATCTGACACAAAAAAATAGGTATGTAGATTAATTGCAGATAAAGATAAAGATTTTTATTTGCTAAGATAAGAGTAGGCAGTCGATGTTCAATTGATACATAAGAACTCCTTATCAGCTATTAATTTTAGCTTGCAAATATTAAATAGTCCACATTACACCGGAAAAGGTAAATCTTACTGATAATTATATTACGTACAAGTTTTATATTTTATAAATTCATCTACTGAATGAAAACATTTCTCTAGGAGCCATTTAAAGAGTTCAGATTTAAACTTATTCATTGATAAATATTTGATGTATTCGGGTATTGTGTTAAATATTTTAATCACATAACAGGACAATTCTTAAGATACAGTGATGTATATATATAGTGTATACTATTATACTGTTTATTATTATTATGATTTATTGTGTACTATTTGAGTTTCTTGTATTTCTTGAATATTGTTCTTGGGCTCTTTTAAATAAGTGTCTACAAACATGCTGGTAACGGCAATATATAGAGTCACAAAATTACGACTACCTACTAAGAAGAATTTTCGTAATTATTTAAATTTTATAATTAAGGTGCATTTAAAGTTCTGATATCTTATTAACTTATATGTTACTTAGCTAACATGCTTAGTCCTAAGTAAATTAATTACTTACTAAGAATAGTATACATTTCAGCAAAACTTTTTTAATTATAATTTAGTTAGAGCTTTAGTAGGTAGCTACGCTAGGTTTATTAAGTTTGAAACAATGCACTAAAATGAACTTCATCTTTCATCGCTAACAACTTTAATCAAGTTTATATTTTCTTAGAAGTTGAGTGAGTCTTCATTCCGACGCTTCTTCGATGTCTCAATATGTTTTAAACAGCAAGACTGATAGCCATAATTTGCTACTGTTCAATGGCGATGCACAGTCGTACATTATGAAAAGAACCCAGGCCCCCGATTCTCGCGCTATCGAGATCATCTCCCCAGTCAAGATATCAGTTTTGATACGGCCTATATCCGTCAAAAATTATCTCGATTTATATTTATTTCGATTGAAATCGGTCGAGATATCTCGATTGGTCGAAAGGCTAGTCGTAAGAATAGCTTTTTCTTGTTTTTGATAGAGATTTCGGTATCTCAAAATCGATATTTCGACCATTGACATGATCTCGCTAGCGCCAGAATTGCCCTCGCGCTGGATTGAACTAAATCGGTTCTACGTCATCGCATTGTACAAAAAAAATACAAAAAACTGTGAAAATTTCAACACGAATACGCTTCAGGTATACATCTATCCCATGCAAAATCATGTATGATTCTATTCACGAGTGGTAATGTAAATATGTATAGCTTTATAAAAACATAGTTTCCAGCTGTAGTAGTAGCGCCTGGCAAGTATCAAAGTTTCATGCAAACGAATTTCATCATGACTATTTTCAATGATACGTTACCTACACCTATATTTCAGTAGCAGTCTATTTGTTAGAAGACCGGTAGTGCTTCCCAAGCAAGAGGTCTCGGGGTCAAATTCAGGTCGAAAAAAATAGAGCCATGGTTTGGATTAACATTTGTGTCGTGTGACTTCGCTAATTTTGGTTCACACGATACAGGGTATTTTAAAACCAACGTATATGCCAGTATGTAAATGTTATGTTATGTTGAGCACCTGACAAAATCAAACTACCAATAAGTATTAGTACTAAGTTGCATCGTAGGTTTGAATTTGAAACTAATGAACACAGTGGATAACTTATGAGCATTAACGAAATCCTACGTAAAGTTAACAAAACTCAATTATCATTATCATAGCGTAGAAGGTAGAATACAGACAATGTTGAAAAAACCAGCAATCGAAGACCAAGGTAGGAGTTACGTGACAAAACAAAGGAGCAGGAGGGCAAAAAATATTTTAGATAAAAAGATTAAACGATAAAAATGTCAAGTCTACACATGGGGGAAACCGCAGGCAATGCTAGCTTAACGTAGGCAGGAAGTTGTAGCACTATGATTATAAACGAGGCTTACATATTTCTCCAGTTAGCAGGAGTCAAACGAAGCACTTTCTCGTTTTTATGAGCGCCCAGAGGCATTCTGAAATGGAGCATGGCTGCGAAGGACATCCATTGCACCTTTTTAGAGCTCATACATATGATAGCACAATGCTTGGAAAATGTAGTTTGTTATTTTTTCGCTACTGCCTTGCGACAATAAAGGAAAATGTCTTTGCTGTAAAATGTAT
The DNA here is from genome assembly GCA_963457715.1 of Argyresthia albistria. Lineage (NCBI taxonomy): Eukaryota > Metazoa > Arthropoda > Insecta > Lepidoptera > Argyresthiidae > Argyresthia > Argyresthia albistria. The sequence continues at coordinate 5,614,729 of OY735252.1, read as the reverse complement.
GTTTTGCGCATTTGTTTGCACGATATTTAAGGCAAGGCAACAAGAAAGAAATATTTGTGTAAACACGAATTTGATTACTTTAACCCTTTCCCCATTACAGCCACTACAGAGGGCAGGGTAACGGCGTGGTGGAAAGCAGTAAAACTGCCATTTTGCTACGACAGCGTCCACAATAACGGCACAGACTGCGACGTACTAAAATGTTTACAAAATATTACCCTCTCAGTATTGAGCTGGCTGAAAGATGTTTTGTGTTTGCCAAAAAATTTGAAAAGAAAACACAGTTCTGAGCAGAAAATTAGTGTAACTCAAACATTTAAGAAAAATTCGCAGCCCGAATGCATTACAGGGTACATTACATAGACCTTTTTGCATTACTGTTCTACGGTGTGTTGCAATGGCAGGAGGTGCTAATAGTTTTACGTATACATCAAATAGTAATGTCGTAACAAATAGCTGTGGAAAGCCACAGACTTTAGACCTGGACAGTTAGAATTCCTCTAGCTCGCAAAGGGACGATCATCGATGCGTTTTCTATATCATTTAATTTCCTTCATTTCCCTGTCATGGAGCAGTCAGACGAGTATATTCTGTGAAATTACCCATCTTATTTTGCAAGAAGTCCTGTTTTCCGTTGGAGCGTTATCTGCGACTACGCTACGTAGTCGTCGGCCATCGCAGGCTATAAATCAGTATGGTTCGCAATATTATGCAAATAGCAAAAAGTTTTACATTCAGATATTGTTTTAGTTACACCGGCAAAAGAAAAAGTACTTACTTTTCGTAAAAAAAAAAGTACCAGTAAAGTTACGGAACAAAATTCCAGAGAAAAGTGGGTAATGATAAACACCAATTATTATGTTTTCTTTGCAACAAAATACATTAATTTGAAACCTTCTGGATATTAATATTTGTTTCGGTCATTTTTACTTATTTACATTGGAACCAGCATTGCGCGAGCTAATTAAAAGTCACCTACACTGTATGCTGATTCCCAATAATCCAATACAACAATACGCTCGTACACATTATTCTGTTAATTCGCTGGTTTAATTCAAATTGAAACAATATGGAAGTTCCTCTGGAGGCCATTTGTCATAGCGGTGGCCTGCACTCCAGGCAGGCAGTGCAGGCTGCTTTTATTAATATTTCCAGCGAGAATCCACGCTTTATTAGCAAACAGCCGTCATACTGCTGATAAATTATTAATGTGGTAACGCCCTGCTTTGTTTTTCATCTTATTTCGTAACAAAACAACCGGGGCCATGTTTTACTAACGAGGTTTGGTAAGCGATTTATTACGCTGGGCTGCTAGTTTTTGGTATTGCTAACTAGTCGAGTTTATAATTAATTAAGTTTACCGATTCACCGAGTATCGATTAAGAATGTTCTGGGAATTTCCAAAAGTTTTATTATTTCTTGAGATTTTTTGGGCAAATGGGCTTATTTGGCATCGAGTTCCCTTTCACAAAAGGAAGCCTGTTTTATACAGTTAATTAGGTTTCCAAAAAGAAAATCAGATTATAAAAAACCTTTGTCTTTTGTTTGCGCAGTCTGTGATTGATTCTTATACTAGAGACTTAAAAAATCTTTGAAGTCTTTGAGATAGTCTGCTTTTGTTTGAGTATTTTATACTAAGCGTTTTCTCATTTCTCATCTAGCATCTTCAAAGAAATCAGCGTTGTATGCCAGTGTCAGAAACATGTTTCTCGGTTGTTTATCTCCTGTTACGATTATTATTTCATTATTACCTTGAGTTTCACGAAACATTTTTATTAAGCAATTGCTTAGCATTAGAAACAAATGACTATCCTATCCTCGCTAATAAATTAGTGAAGTGACAACTTGAATTTTAAAATAGTTTCGTAAAACTCAGGGTTAGGTTTTTTACATATAGGCACATACATTGCATCTGGCCCCACACTAGGATACCCTGTGTCGTCGGAACCAGAAACAGCGATATCACAAACATGTAAACATCCAAGACCTGGGGTTTTTATTTGTAGCTTCGAACCCGGGACCTCTCGCATGGTAGGCAGATGCGCAACCGCTGTCGTCGAGGTTGCCTAGCTTTTAAGTGCTGATTTGTTGCATTACCCAAGGGGACCGAGCAGGACTGTGGGATCCAAGTATTCCTGCGACTCGAAACCTACTCCCCCCTTGATACATAAAGGACACCGGCAATTCTCCAAACTAACGAATATCTCGAGCGAATTTGTAACATCTATTTACAAGAATAGTCATATGATATATTTTTTTATTCACGAGGTCGAGACTACAAGATTTTTTGTTGTTTGAGGCCATTTTAGAAAGATATCGGAAAATATTTCCAAAGAAAAAACGTGCAGGCAAGGAAAAACTCAAACGAAACCACCAAAGATAATATGAATACTACGCAAAACGTTGGAAACAACCTTCATCTGATGAATTGTCAAATAAAAAATGTACTATGTGACCCTTTGCATTTTTACTCGGAACAATACCGAAGAAAGTCATGAATTTTAAGTAGTACCTAACATAAACTCGCATCGATAGTCATACTACACAGTGAACAAGACTCAATTATTCCCCGTTGATTTCAATTCATTGGAGCACACTGACATCAGTTACAAATTAACTTAATTATCCTCGAGGTAATTACTTCGTCAACATATTACCTGTAAATATTTGTCAGTAACTGTGGCAGTCAGGAAAAAATACGTGATAAACATTGTAATACAAAATAAAGATATGAGTGAGTTATTCGGATTTCATATATATATATATATATATATATATATATATATATATCTAGTTTACAAACTATATGATTAACTCTGGAAAATAAAGATAGATTCGATGCTAATTTAATCAGAGTTCAAATCAGCAAAATTATAATCAATTGAAATTCAGAATGTTTTTACTTTTATTTTTGAATTAATTTACTAATTTGTAATGCTTGGTGGTGTTTCACACGAGTTCCGAGTTCCGAGTTGAGCAGCAGCTCTTACAATTTTAAGAATTTAATTGATCTGTCTTTAATCATAAAAAGTTGGACAAAAAAAAATCATAACTGCCAAATAGACGTATAAATTTTTCACGCCAAAAACGAGGCCGTAAAATCAGACTTCATTAAAAAAATCGGCCACAACTTGATGCCGTCAGAATGAACTTTTCCCATTTCTCATTTCCTTAATTACTTAAATAGAAGTGAGACGTAAAAGGCTTCGGTATAATTAATCTGGTGAAAAATCTGTTAATGTGTTAAGACGGTGACGAAATTACAAGTAAAAGGGTACGAAGTTCCCCTTCAGATTAAGAAATATCATTGCTATCTTCGACTCCATAAAAATTACAAAAGTATGATGGCTATATGCTTCTTCAATTAAAGTATGATTATTTATATCCAAAATTACAAATGAATGACAATAACCTCATAAAACGCAAAGCCGTATCTTATTTCCACAACAAAAATAATGGCAAGTGTTTTTATTAAATTTGAGCTCGTTTCTTTAACGCTCCACGGCGAAGGAGGCCCAATAAAGTGAGAATCACGTACAAGTGAGTGATACCACGTCTACGACTCATCAGTGGGTGCACGTGACGACTTTAGCACAAACAGATTTCACAACGCGACCAATTCCTTCAGACCCCTCAAAGAGACGGTAATGCTCCCCTCGAGTGGTCGCCAATACAAGAAGCGCGGGGAACCCTGGAGGTTCATTAACACTGGTCGTGTTATACGCAAAAGAGTGGCCCGGCGCTAAGGCACCGTGGTGCAAAGTTTTCTTTAGACATTATGCCATTAAGAGATCACGTGACGTAGAATCTCACTTTCACGTAAAATAATTTATCTCGACGCCTGTATCAGGGAAACGAATTCTTTTATCTTCACGGAGCTCTAATTCGCCCGAAGTCATTAATTATGAAAGTCGGAACAAAAGCGGCTGAAGCAATGTCGCGAAAATCCATGGCATATCATATGAGGAAGCAAAACTGTGCTTAATGAATATTTAAAGACGACCTTAACGTTACATAATCACTTACTCGGTAATAGGCAGGAAAGTGCGTATATGAATATTTTAAGCCACTTTGGAGTTAATACTTTGGAAGTACCTTAGGTAGGTAATTAACAAAATTAAACGTATTGAAGTAAGTAACAATTGTTTCGTAAGTAGGAGGTACCTACGTAGAATTTGTTATTCTGTGGTAGGTTGTACATTCTCTTCCTGCAAGTAATAAAATAAGCCACATAATTAATAATAATATGTAGTCATCAAATACTATAGTCATATTATACTTAAACATAATATCTGTGCTTAAACTACGTTAATACAAATTGTCAGCGCTAGTATACCCCTGGTACTGGTCCTGTAACAAAAAACTTACTTATACGTTTTATGTTAACAACTGTGTAAAAATTATATTGTTTGAGCCAACCATGTGATATACACACGCATACCTATACACACACACCCTCACACACACACACAAAAAAAAAACTATTAGAGTTTAGTGTTTTGTGAGTGACAATTGCGAAAACAAGTTCGATATCGACCCAAACACCCCCAGTCTGAATAAACATATAGGTGAGTGTCTGCAATTATGTATAGGTCATCAGACGCTCTTCCGGGCGTCTAATTGCTCTGCAGCGCCACCTCGACCGGAAGTTAAAGGATTGCGTTCAAACAGCAAAGCGATTTTGCTTCGAGTATCCCATCTAAGCAATGTTACCTCCATACTAAGCCTCCATAGTGCTGGCCGTCGTTTGTTATTTTTTTGCGTGAGATTATTTGTGAGTTTGAACTTTGGTTTCGATTGTGATATTCGATTGTGACATAAAAATTGTATTCCATGGTTTTGTGCAATAAAGTCAGTTTTTAGATTAATTTATTTTTGACACGTTAAGATGTAGCGATAAATGTAGCGGATATCAATGGGCTAAATTTACTAGTCACGCAAGTCTTTGAATTATCGTTTACTCGTCATTCAGATAAAATAAAGAAAAATCAAATCAATCAGATAAACTAAAGAATTCAATGATAATATTTTAAGTCATAATATAATGAGAGTCCTTAATTGGTCCATGTCCAACCATATTAAATTAATTAAATCATGCTGTGGCCTCAGCTCCCAAATAAACAAATAAAGTGTGAACATTCTGAGAGAGCTTCATTCAAAGGAGTAATTCAAAACGAGAAGTGTTGTGAATAGGCCGGATGGAAGTTCAGCTTCCGTAAGCTTCGGAGAACGTTCCAATCGGTGCGATGATTAAGCTCTTACCTAGCTTGCACAACACATTGAATAGACATAGGAATCTCGAATCAGCTAGTGTATCTACTAGATCTATATTATGAAGAGTGTTACAATTAACTTCAAAATAGTTTCGTGCAACTCATCTATAGACTCAAAATATTGTCTTTCTATAATTTTTGGCAACAGAAATTAAATAATTAAGAAAATATGTAAGTTTTCTTGTGGATGCAAAGCAGTTCAATATGTTGCTAAATCTATTCTTAAAGGGAAAATTTTATAATTTTCTTTTTCGCCAAGACTCCTCCATCTGTGAACAATGCCGTGGACGTCATTTTGAGGTCGAGCCAACAATGATTGATGAGGAAATTAATTAATACGCTATTTTCCCTGACTACCAATAACGTAACTTTTCGAAGGGCAGTACTTTTTATCTCGTAATTCAGTAGCTTAAAAGTAGCAGGAAGTATATGTAATGAATTAGCTTCTAAATATCGATTACATACAAATGAAAGGAATAAACTATTATGCAGTGACTCTGAATTTTCAAACTCTGCTGTCAATTAACAAACGTTGAGAGGCTGAGCGTTAGTTAACTTTCGCTAAGTTTACAGGGGTGAAACTTTGCTTTCACTTGATCATTTTCTCTAATGGCAGGTAACTTACAGAACTCTTTATTTCATAACTCGGTTTCAGCAACTAGCGTCATTAAATAAACACTATTCATAGCTGTCTTCATAGAAAACTACTTTCGCGTTTTTAATTAGCAAACAAACGTGAGAGAAACGGAGAAAGAGTGAGTTTTGAAAATCGCCGGAATACAGACTCGCGGAAAGCAGCGTTTGAAACAGAGCGCCAGTTTAAATATTTTAATTCGTGTCTGCGAAAGAAAAAGTGGTGAAATTAAACAAGGCCAAAGCGCCATTACTATCCACCAAATGCCATATTTCTCAACCCTTTTTCCCGCTGCTCCCAAAGTTTTAATTAGTGCCAGAGGACATTATCCAGACTCTTCTTACTTCTGTCGCGGATTGCTCAGAGCGGGAAGATTCGATTCTACTCCTAATGTACGTTCATTTGTTTCTTATAATTTATAGCCAACCGTTTTCTAAAATAAAGAATACTTTTAGTACATGGGAGTCAACGATTTCGTCACAAAACTGACGAAATGTTGTCCCAACTCTATTCACCCGGAATAAATCAAACTTCAAGCAAGCGGCTTACAAGTTTCATGTTACAAGAGTCATATTTCAGGTCTGAAGCTGGCGAGCTGCAGTCAGTCGGAGATGCGTTCTAGTTCCGCTTAATCCTCAGCCTCAGCCGGCTGAATAGACATAATTTTCTGCACTTGACACCAAGTCTTCAGGCTGTCGTTGTCCGCCCACTATTGCGGTTTTTTTTCCTTTTTTATGAAACTGGCATTTGTCATGACCGTCGCTTGTTATTTTCTGCGCGTAATGAAGAACCGAGTTTTGGTTTGGTGTGTCCTAGTTCTAGGACGAGAAGCACTTTAGGCGATCCGCTTTCTTTTATAAAAAAGTGCCAGTGTGATAATAATTCTTACACGGGAAATGTGCAAATGTGAAAAACAGGCTGAAATGTGGGCACAGTTGTGCCTTTGCCACCGCGTACGGGAAAAGCATGACGCTATGTGAAACGGGAAAAACTTGAACAAAACACATTTAGAGATAATACATACGTAGATGCAGACGATATGAATGTGATAAAATATAAAATCCTAAAACGTCATAATGTTCGAATTAAGCATGAACTAACAAATGAGTGCGGTTAAATCCATGCAGGTAATTTAGTTGAAATCCGTTTCCGATACTCCTATTTTGTATGAGATAAATCATTTGAATTCCCCCTTTGAGCGCATCAATGGACACAGATTGCAGCTCTTGACGTACTTCGTATCGCAGTTAGATCGCCAACGTGTGTAGCCAGCCGCTGCCTGCTGTGTCGCTGAAAGACCTTCGGTTCGGATTATTTATACAGATATGAGATCTCTTATTAGAGATAAGCTCGCCTTTGTACACATTTTCTATGTTTTTATTGTCCTATGTAACTGTTTGTGTGCAATAATGAAATTATGAATTATGAAAATTTAATTTTATGCATTTGTTTAAGAGGATATGCACCATCATGGAAAGTAAATATTTATAGTTTGATGAATACTTATCACAAATAAAATAAGGTCTTTTTACATAAGTGATGTTTAAATTTCATATTTTGGGTTCAAAAGTAAAAAATGAGATGGGCAAGATATTAGAATAATCTCACGTACGTTCGATACTGGGCCTTTGTTTTGGCCTCGGGTACGCTAGTACTATTACTTATTCTGTGCCTCGGGTCTCGTCTCGCTCTCTCTCTTTCTCTCGCTAAGTCAAACGCTCAGTCAAACGTCAAACGCAAACGCCGAGTATCATACTCGTGGCACCTCGGGTCCCGTCCCTACGTACCAAAACAAAGGCCCCGTACGACGTAATCGGACGCATCCTTCACTCAGAATCAGAACAAGTATAATATTTGAAGAATCGTATAATGGCTATAAGGAAGTATTCCATTGTTTTATCTAGGGGCGAATTGGCTTATGAAAGCGATTCAAATTCAGAGGAGATTCAATTTACATAACAGCCGATTTGTACCTCTTAGAGATTAAACCCACTGCTGCCGCATTGTTTGCTGATATTCAGCTCGTTTCCCCTAAGTGGAGGGCTCACAGAAAACGTGGATATTCATTCTGTTTGAACATAATCATTTATTGATTAAAGTAGAAATATCTAATTGTATCAAGTTTTTTCTTAAAATAAATCACGAGGTATATATTTACGGCGTAATGATGATGCATGCATGCAATTAGAGAAATAGGAAAAAAGTACGTAAATTCAATCTAGTTCATCATATCGAGTAACAACGAGTTTACACAACCAAAATAGAAAAGGATGTGGAAGAGTAAGATAACAAAAATGACGATGCGTCGAAATAATAAAAAACATTTGAGGCTTGAAATAGAAAAGGGGATCGGATAGATATTCTATGAAGGTAATCCGAAAATGATTTTTCTGCATCTGTTTTACTTTGATATATGTAATTCGAAATTTCTTTTCCACGTGTTTATGTGTGTGAGTAGGGTTTCGGTTTGATTAGGATACTATCTCAATTATACCTTGGCAAGAAATGATAGAAAAAAAATATAGCAATATGTGACATATTAGTGCACCACTGCATGTTTGACAAACATACAAGTAATTATAGAAGACACGCAGTGGTCTGCAAATGTTGCCATCATTTAATGTCTAGCGTTCGTTCGTCAACCCTCCTCCAACATCCAGGCCTCCTACTTCAGCTTGTGCTGGAGTTGGGATGGCTGAATCAGAGTGCAGGCGTAGGGGACATGCGCAAAGCCCTGCTCTCGTGGGCCAGGTGCAGGCACATCATCCCCCTGAGAGAAGAAGAAGAAGAAGAAGCGTTCGTTCGAAATTTGCTACATTAACAACAGGGAGTCAGAGGGATATCAATAAAACTTCGATCCCAGGATAAACACAGGTACTTAACACCACTAGCGCCACAAACGCAAGTCTCACGTGATGTCGTCATCAGCAAGAACTATAATGTACTTAAGAATTAACAATTCTAACCAACCTCGGCTTAATAAATAAAAGCCTGACTTATTTACTTGTTAAAATGCTTACTTTTGAAACACTGAAGTGTTTTGAAGAAAGCCTGGCTTAAGTCAATTGCAGGAAAATCTACTACCATTGACAGAAAACCGTATTAAAATTTAGCTACCTTGAAGTGCTAGAGTGCCACAGACAGACACATACAGACAGATGATTCATACTTATAACAACCCTCTAATTCGTCATAGGGGGTAAAAAAAGTGTAAATAAATAGATTTTTTCATTTACCAGCTAGTGACAAAGAGAGCCATTACGCTTCTTACGCGAAGAAAGTCTTTATACAATCTTCGTCTCGTTAAAATGATTTATTTCAACGAAAATTGAAGAGACTTCTTCAGTGGCAATAAATGCAAATGGCGACGAGAAAGGTGTAATAAAACGATGCCAGACGCTCCGGGGACCGCTGCCGGGCCAACTCCTTGTTACATCACCGTTCAAACTTTCACACAAATGTCGGCGAGGTTATCATTGATTAGGTTTTTCATGTCTAAACTCTGGAGTTGGAAATGAAAGGAGCATACAGCAAAAATGCTTTTGCGCATGAGTGTACGTACACGTATTTTGGATTTAATATTTATAGTTTTATTCTAATAATGACCGATCTTTCCAGACTTAGATAACGTTTATCTGTCTGTTTGTCTGAGGCATTTGACATATCACACGTATCTACATAAAATGTCAAATAAAGTTCTCTGTCACATAAAAAAATCTAATAAAAATAATAATAAAAGTATTTATTCAAAGTAAAAATGGTTACAGCAAGTTTGAAAATGGTGGTGTCTGCTGTAATAGCTAGGTTATTAAATAGCCTGTATTTATGGCTCGCAGGCCCGAACCTCGTCCGAGGTGCCACTGTGCCGCAATTTGGATGCTTAAGGTTCAAAAGAAGAACAATACTAGTAACTTAGGAAATATTTACAAAATCAAACATGCAGAGTGTAAAGTGTGTGTGAGGGTGTGTGTGTGTGTGTGTGTCCAAAGCTTCTTAAGAGATCGTTTTGAATTTTTAGGGCTTACTAGGGATGGGTTAAGAATGATTTTAAAATTCTCAAAAGCTGTTTTTATTTGGTACTTTAAATAGGACCTTGGGTTTGAATTCAGTGTGAAAATAGGGGTAAAATATTAAAGATTCTTATATGTACTAACATTTATTTATAAAATAATAAGTAAATCTTGTTCCTTACATAAAATAATCGTATTATTTTTGTATTAACATAAATTCTAACACAGTTTTATGAGTTTTTCAATGTGATAATCAGTCTTAATCAACATAAACATTGTCTACTTCTTTTATAAATAATTGCAAATAATATAAATTTATCCGTTAGCCTAATAATCATCACAAATAAAGTTTTAAAATTACCAATCTCAGCAGGTAAATAAAAGATTTACTAAAAATATACATCACCCTAGATTTTCAGTGTTAGTCATCATTCAATCATCTGGTTTACATAGAAAAAATTAGTCTTTGAGACCGACGGTACTATGAAAAGGACCATTAACTCTGAAGACAAATAATTCACAGTCAATTCATGAGGTCACCAAAATTACGTCAAGCACATTTTAAACAATAAATTTACAACAAAAAATTGTGTTTTAATGTACAGATTCCTCGAATAAAAACAGATTTACTTACCACGGTCACGGGTATTCGCCATCTTGTATTTTTTTCTCAATTTTGGCAGATGTCACATTTCGCAACCAATCATAAGGGGCCTATAGACAAAAACCGGTTATTGGCTGACAGATTAGCACCAATCGCAGCACTGCCCGCGATATTTGAAAAGAGTTATTTGACTTTCTTTCTTTAGTCCTTATTGTAGGACCGCCGGCGTATATGGGAACTTTGGAAAAAATGGCGGGGACGGAATGACTATTATCCGTGTGTGCTATCCGTGTATTATCCGTAACAGTACTGTGTGTAGGACCGTCGGTGTTACGAGGCTACCATAATATACTTAATTTTCTATGTATATTTATGTTTTATTTGATTCGTATTGTTAGATGTATTTTGTTTTATTATATATTCAGGGGAAAGCATGGCATACATTAGATCAAACAATCAATGCTAAATGATAAAGATAAAGACTTTTATTTGCGATAGATATGGTTATACAAAGGTGGATATGGTTATACAATGGACGTAATTGTATGTAGAATAATGAAGATGTACTATTAATATTAATTCTAAAACCACTAGCTCTCGGCAGATGTTCTAGAACCCAGATATTAGTGAGGGATCAGTCTGAAACTACCCCATAACTTCCAGCTACATAGTTACTGTAAAATAGTGAGTCCTGGCGGAATACGGAGACGGGACCTTTTCAGTGCATATTAAAGTAGCCATCCCAGAGTTTAGTTCAATAGTTTTGGTGCTTCAGATATCGATCAATGAAATTCCTAATTCATTTATGTATTCGATTGCTCTTCAGTAATAAATGTTGGATATGGCAATCTAGAATAATATTGAGCATCGTTTATCCTACCTATTTTGAGAAAGAAGAAAAGGGAAGACGATTGACCTATTACAGGACCGGTGGTTGGGAATAGCGGTGTATGTAGCGATTCCCTGGGCGAAACACCAGTTTAACTAGGCTTGCTACCAGAATTAGTCAATGGAACAGGAACCTCATATATTATATGCGACAAAGACGGCGTAAGGTACGTCAACATATTTGTAATTGATGATTCTTTTATTGAGTGAATTAATAATTAAATTATAGAATATTGAAAAGACATTTGTAATATTAGTTGGCCTTTGTATTGTGCAAAAATTACGCCATCTTGCAGATAATATTCTCATAATGTATAATATTGCTTTATTAAAGTATCATTATTATTATTAATGTAGACAATAGTGATGGGACTCGCAGGATACTAGTGCGCCCTACTATAACCGATTCGTCATGAACCATTCGATATTTTCTCTATTATAATAGTTATTCTTTGCTATACTGATGCGTAGCTCTAAAGAAAGTAAATAAGTCATATAATGGAGCCAAAGCCAGCTGAAGACGGCGGGCGAAGGGAAGCAGAAGCAGGTATTTGCAATGCCCACTTAATTAATTAATGACATTTATCTCTATTGATTCTTTCCGATCGTTGTTCATTGTCCTGAACTGAACGAAAACAAGAACCAATTTGATCATGACGAAGATTTGATTATACTGAAGTAGGTACCTTCTTTGACTGTAATTGTGAAATTAATCAAAAAAATAGCTAGGTTTCCAAAAGCCACCTAAAATACTCAGGGTCGTACGTTTTCATTAATGCTGTGTGCGAGCTATCATAAAATAATGGGTAAAATTTTCTGAAATAAATATGTTGAATTTAATTATCATGAACGAAGCTGTCTTCATAAGATATTTTTCTAGGTACAAAAACAAGGTCACTAGAATAAAATATAGTCTTCACATAACTTATTTTTACATAAACAATGCGGAGCCGCTGAAAAATACTGGTTGCCTATTGCCTAAAGTTATTTTAAGGTTTCATTAAGGAAAAATTGCTCCATATAATATTATCAAGACAACGGACGCTTTTTCTTTTTAGCCCATTCATAAAGAACCACCGGGTTTAACGCTTCAGTGTTTCTGTTGTGCAATCAGTGTTTATGGTTTGATGTGGAGACGAAAATTATTTTTTTCTCCATTAGACCGGATAATTTTCGTGCAAAGAACAATAAGCACTGCTTTGTACTTTTTCCTTTTGGATGAGTGCGGCTATTATGAAATCGCAGGACCGAAATGATTATTTCAGGATAAGGTTTCTGCACCCCATTTCTGCTCCCATCCGGTTTATGACAATAGTTTAACATGTCGCTGTACATAACTCCGAGTTCCAAGTACCTTTTTTGTACATTATAGTAGAAATCAAATAAATTAACGTAATAATCTAATTCTTAGTATTGCCAAGCTAGCTTTTCATTACTACTGCGAAACTTCCATCACATACTCGATGTTTATCAGTGCTTTTTCCATAGTCATATTTCTGTAGCAACCTAACAACCTGTGTTTGTTAAAAAACGTGTTCTTTCTAAACTAAACGTGTCCCTTTTTGAAACAAAACTCCGTCATCAAATCACAGCTCGTGACAGCGGTTGTCATTCAGGTGGACACGGACCGTGTATGCGTCATCGATTTCTATTAATTGGGATGCATTTTTTTACGAGCCCAGTCCATTGCACGTCAGTTGGTGACGCGGTGTTAACTCGTCCATTGCATGGCTTTGACGTATTCAGTTGCCTGGAATTATCCGGATCCGCATCCGATGAATAATATATCAAATTTCATATGAAAAGTTTTTGCCGGTCTTTTAATATAATTGCTGTCGGTATTCTATTTTCATGCAAAATTGCTGAATGACGCAAGAGTTTTTAGTTTAGTGGTTACATACAACGCTTACCTGTCACGAAGGAGATACGGGTTCGATCACATGCTAATATGTTTCAATGAGATAAATAACGGCAAAGAAAAACATCATGAGGAAACCTTCATAAGTATCTCCATAGCTGCAGCGATGGGTTAGACGGGAATAGGCGTGACGTTAGCAAATTGGTATAGGTGATACTTTATATCGTACTCTTTGCCACCGAGCCACGAGCCACGTTATTATATAATCGAATTACCTATCGAAACTCTGTTACTTTGCCTTTGTGTATGTAACTATTTTACAATAATGAGTACTTATATCTGATCCACTCTCAGCGGTATGTCCGGAGTTTGATAACAAAAACAATATTGGAAAAGCTTCCGGGTAAAATATTTACCTATTGAAGCATTAGAGGCATAGCAACAACGTTTACATGTTATTTTAATAATGGAAATTGGGTTTACGCACAGACTTGTATTTAACCTAAGACATGCAGGCTAAAGGCACCACTTTGGCATTGACTTTTGTAGCATGCGAAATCGGCTTTATTTACAAAACGTCAAAGCACAAGTTGATCGGACTATTACTTAGTGTAGCTAGGGACGATATCCGATAAAACTATTTGTTATTTTATTACGTGGGACAATATCGGATGAAATAGGTTTCCGTCCATATTTCGAATGGGCGGTCTGCCCAGTTTATATTCGTGATACTCGTAAGTAAGTATCCATGTGTTATTTCGTAAAGTAAATATTTATGAGGGTGCGTGAGCGTGTGAAATCCTATTGATCCCAAAGACACACCTTTGAGGATTATATTGAATTTTCGTGATTTATTTTTGTGTACTTTGTGTTACTACTTACTAGCACTAGTATCAACGAGACTTCATAATATCTTTATTCCTTTTGACTGTTCTATTGAATAATTTCTCAGGGCATAATCCAAATTTCTTATTCAGACTCCATTGCATCTACTGATTTATTATCTCAATGGAAACAATATAAAGATAAATAAATAGTGTTAATTTGGAATTTCATTTCATTTTCATTTATACTTTATTGCACAAAAAAAAACATAGAAAACACGTAACATTTACAGAAAGATATGTACAAAGGCGAGCTTATCTCAAAAAAGAGATTTCTTCCAGCAAACCTAGGGATGACAGGAAAAAAACAGATAAAGAGAGGGAAGTCAGTGCACAAATTACTAAAACTAATGACAAGTATGAATAAATATAGATTTCCACTTATAAAACAGTATAGTACTAAATAAATACACAATATGCAAATATATACACCTACATATACAAAATTAACAAAAATACATACATACAATATCTATCACGAAAGAGAGAGGAAGTGTTCTTTTACCCGGTTTTTAAATGTGGTTTAAGAGTGGGGCTGTCTCTTATGGGAAAGGTGAATTTGCGTCAGTTTTGAGTCTTGCATCACTAATTATTTTTAGATTTATCCTTTGGTCATATGACAATAGATTATTGAATTTTAACCGTTATGCCACTGCCACCCCACATGGACGTAGGGTGAGCGTCGTGAAGTTTATAATAATAAAATTACTGTTTGGTAAATGCGTTATATTTGTTTTCTTCATGGCAGTTAAGGTACTATGCAACAACGATAGATTAAAATACCATCATAATAATATGCCTCGGTTGCGGATATTCTCCCGCCCTATGCATACACGGAAGTAAGGGTCATTGTGCACAAGTTCAGGAAATTCAAGAAAACTCGCTGATCATTTTGCGCACATATGTACCACTTATTTGCTAAAAACTGCTTATTTTCTATATTCACACTGTTCGCACATAGAACATGGTTCTGTTAGGTATTCCACGATTATGAATTCTTGACTTATTTCGATTATTTTGAAAATGAAGTTTCACCAATGAAATTGATTGAACGCTCTAATTAACAGGAAAACTGAAAGCTGAAACCCAGATGGCGCTTCGGTGACTGTAGCTTGTTTACGTCAAGTATAGGGTTTCGATTTTTGTGCTTTCTAATACGAAATAGAACCATAAAAATTATTCTCTGATGACCGTGCGTGAGCTTCAAACTAAGATTCGAAGGAAAAATGCGGCAGTAGCTGGGAAAAAATCTCGTCTGGTAGAAAGGTAAACATGCGAAAAATGCGACGTTATGTTTCGCTAGCAGTTTGTTATAGTGAAAAATGATGCCCCCTACTTTTACATTTGAAAGCACTGCATTGAGGTTGGAAAGTTTAAAATTTTTGTTTACAAAAAACTACATAAAATTTGACAGTTCCCGTGTCATACTAAGGTACAATCGCGAATGCGCCACCTAGCGTGAGAAATTAACAGTTTTTTACCCAATTGTTCAAAATTTAATTTCACGTTAGCATTTGAAAGGCATTTCTTTTAATTTGTATTGTCTAGATGTTAGAGGTAGACAATTGACCTACTGAGAAGTTTACTTTTTACGTTGCAGAAGACAGGCAGCAACAAATGTACAACATTTATTTCCCAGAATCGTAGCAAGTGGAGTGGTTTTAGTCTCTGCCTAACCCTCTTCCGGGAAAAGGCGTGAGCATTATGTATATATATTTGTACATAATAAACAGTACGTAACAATGCCAGTGTATGACTTTTGTTGAGCCATTCGGCTGACAGAGTATAGATCAAATGGTCTGCTACCACATTGACTAGTGCACTGTTTATGTTTTCTCATAGTACGGGCCACTGAAAATGCAAAACAGTAACACGAGCACACAAATTATTCTGAAAACCTCGCTCCGCGGTATGCCTCGCTAGCTTACATGGGGTATCTAAGTAATTTAAAAGCATAAAAGCAATGCATAAACTTGGCGTACAAGTATCTATGTGGAGTACACCTTATTTCAAACTGTAAACAGCATAATAATAACCATTTATTTGCTCATCTAAACAAGTTACTAACGGAATACCCGGAGCAATGTGGGAAGGTAGGAAAGTAGAAAGAAAACGAGCGAAATTGAACTCAGGATGGGCAAGGTTTATGTAAATTTAGAGCTGAAATTGTTCTAACTTTCCAAGTTTTGTGTTATTATTGTTTGCAAAGAACAACAGGGAGTATGACGCGTCTGCGGCGCCTCGTGAGGATATTAACTTATACATGGAAATGAATAAAATTCTTTGTCAGGTAAAGTTGCTGGGAAAATAATAACGATGCAATGAAAGTATAATTCTATATATAAAAACTCAACGTAATACCTTTACGTGAGTATCCTGAAGACATCCTAAAATCCTTTGAAAATCGATACTGCGTGGGCAGTTTACTCTTGACACGAATAGATCTACGAAGGTTGTTGTAATAGATGGCTGTAATCAAGATTCTGGAATGTAGGATAACTGCACTTTACTTGCGGATAAATTATTAAAATATAGCTTTTTCTTTAACTTTTTTATTAAACATCTAGGAGAGGCAAGCGTTTACGGTATGAAATTGAAAATTGTTCTGTCATCACTTCTTAATAGCCGTTTAAAGTACTCAAAGTAATCACCATTTTATGTTTTTTTAGAGCACCAATCGAATAAAAAGTTTGTCTACTAGGTACTAGCAGTAACTCGGAGATTAACTGTGTAGGTAGGTAAATAATTAAATAGTAGTAGTAGTAGTATTAGTAGATACTCCGAAAGCAAATTTTTACTACCTTTTTAAAAATAATAAGGGTTTTTAACGACGACGACCATAAGCACCATTATACTTTGATTTGAAAAATGCCGATCTAATTTGCGAATATCCAAACTATAAACAAATTATTCTGACGCTATTCAGATAGTTCTAGGTTTCTTCTGCAGGGTTTCTTGTATACAACGGAGCACATACAGTTGCAGTTGTATATTCACTTACCTATACACACACTACACACATAAGCTCGCCTTAGCGTATATAAACTGTCATGCCAGCCGACTGTGGGTCGAAAACGATTAACAAAACTCTAGTAAATCAACCAAGAATGGTTCAAACGTTGGTGAGCCTATAGCAGGAGGTGTAGTACAGTACATACCGATATGCTTGCCACTGTTGGCCGCCGCCAGGGCTGCGCTAAGTATCAGGAGGTGTGCCAGCATGCTCCCTCCGCGCCCCTTGCCGCCGCACCATCAGACCGGCACACACTGCCACGGAAGTAACGCTACAACAAGGAAAATTCTAATTATTGGTCTATCATCTTCGTAAGAAGTATGAACCTCGTTCACAAAACGACATGATACATTTAATGTATTTGCACCCCCATTAAGATCGTAAAGTGTGGCCAAGTTGCGGAAACAAACGCCCAACTAAGTTTCCGTTGCGAATAAAATATAATTCTCTGCACGGAGCTGGGGCGGTTTGAATAACAACTCTTTAATTGAAAGTTTAGCAATTTGCTGTCCCGAATGGACCCGAAGGCGCGGGGCAACTTTCATCTACCGCGCTTCAAAATTGAACGTAGGCAGATGCGCTTAATTACCGGACCAGCTGCCGACCGCCTTCGCCGCCTATCTCAAGGTACAACCCAGAGGCCACGATTCCCCGCCCAAGATACTCCAAAATGACTTTTTTCTTACCCTAATTCGTATGCTGTGGTGGTACGAGTAATTACAAATTTAATTGAAGACAAAGTTATGGGTCTCGGAAGATAGAGGTTTGAAATGAATTTCGCAAATTAAACTCCAAAGAGCCGCCGTGCTCTCACTCGGCCCGCGAGAGAAACATCGGATTTTGTGAATGTAGAACTCACGTGTAGGTTTGAGTTTTCCAATATTGCGCCACTAAGTACCCTCGAGGCTGAGATATGAGGCGTAGTCAAATAGAGAGATAGCTCCGTATAAAGATGTCGTTACCGCGGGGAGAGGACAGGGACAGCCTACGTGCGGTGTCGCACAAGTGAATCAAACTTCCCTCGACATTTTATCTAACTGCAAGGGCGAGTTTATGTTCCTCGCCCTACTTGATTTAGTTTTGATGGCTAAAGGGGAGGGCTCTTAGATAAATGATTCTCAGACGCTCTCGTTCCCGGTCGGAACTACCAAGTGATTTCATCGTTTCGGCTTTGCAACAGTGTTTTAGTTTATCGCTTTTCCAATTTCACTTAGATTTGATGTAGATTTTAAAAGGGACTGATAATGAAATGGATTTCAATAGTGGGGTTTAGAGTGTACTTAAGATATTAGTTCCAGTATTTCAAGGGTCTGTTAAAATGCGGTATTCATTATGGCTATTGTTATTCATGTAGCTCCCCGATTTGCTCAATTACCGCATGCCAACAACGCAAAACGCCACGTAATACCAGCGTAAAAGTAGTTCTGTTATGTATAGGGTTGTGAGTGGGATATGTTACCTAAAATACATGCCAATGTGCTAATGCTCCAACTGCTTAGTTGTAATCAAAGAGTCATTAGTCGAAAGAGACCGGTCGATTACGGCTATTACCCGACACAATAGAAACTACACGACATTCGATAACGTGCCGACTGCGGAAGCCAGGACAGTTTCGAGAATTACCCCCTAATGGCGTTTGACAATCTCGTTTTGGTGATGTTTAGGTGGGCTATTTGACGCATTATTCACGAGTTCACGACACGACTGTTCCAAAGGCAGGGTTAAATAAGGAACCCACAACTAAGCAAAAACAAACGGAGTTTCAGAACCAATAACAACAAAAGGGCAAGAGATAGATTTGGATAGTTTTTTCTAAATAAAAATTAATAAACATTATTTTGATAACAGACCTTTTGCATTTTCTGAGATCTATGAGTCATAGCTACGACAGAAGCTTTTACAAGAAATAAAGTTTTAGAAAACAATAACAAGCACTAAGTAAAGCTTTACACGGGTACTACATTAACTGTTGTATATAGCCTTGTACAATAAATCATTCCAATCACTCACGTTCACATAACAATTCGTGAAATTGCGGAACATCGCTAATGTGAATTGAGAACACAACAAATATTCGTCTCGAGCCAACAATTAATCTTCATTACGGTCCACTTGAGATCGTGTGCGGTTTACTAACAGAGCCCGCGCGACAGTGCGAGATGCGCCCCCATGACCCCACGACCTCACGTACCCCAACCTAGAACTATTCCAATGCCTGATAATACAAAACAACAATCAACAAAAGCGACAAATGACTCCTAAATTACTCGTCTACACACGAACCCGGAACGTAGTTGATACTTATAAATTCAGATATAATAGTCCCATGCCAGTCTATTACACCAGCAGTGGCAACGCGACCGGCTAATTTATGGGGATATTTTGTACGGCGCCAGAATACATTATTTACACCCAATTTGGGCGCAAAAAACTTGCCGAAATTCACGAGATGTGTAATGAATGCGAAATTAATGCAAAGTGGGTGGCGATAAATCTTCAGAGATTTGGAGCAATAAAACAAAAAATGGGAATTACCAATTTGATGGAACAAAAAGTTTTTGTCTCAAAGGACACATTGCTGCTAGCCAGTACTGGCCTCGCTGGTGGACTCTGGTCGAGTTACTTATGTACTTGGACTTTTTATGCATTTCCGCATTTTGTTTGGCTACCGAGCTTCGTACTAATTTGATTTAAACGTGTTGTATTAGTCTAGCGTTAGAAAATAGTATTATATTAGATTAGCGTGCAGACGAGTAAATAATCCGATGTACAATTAAAATCATCTAGCATAGCATTTTTAGGGTTCCGTCCCCGAAGTGTTTGGCACACTCCGGGTACGAACGAAACCCTTACGGGGATTACTAAGCCTCTGCTGTCCGTCCGTCTGTCTGCCAGCGGGCTGTATCTTAATGAACCGTAACGAAAGCAACACATAATTATCTACACGTAATGTCAAAAAACTAGGCTGAGTTTTCTTATACGATGGTGCCTTCGTGTGAGATTCCGACTCGCACTTGATCGTTTTTAGGGTTCCGATCCTTAAAAGGAAAAAAAAGGAACCCTTATAGGATCACTTTGTTGTCCGTCCATCCGTCTGTCTTTCTGTCTCTCTGTCTGTCTGTCTGTCTGTCTGTCTGTCTGTCTGTCTGTCTGTGTGTCAAGACCTTTTATATCAAGAACGCGTCAACGTATCAAGCTGAAATTTATATTGTTTCTGTAGTCGCATATAGCTATGAAAAAATCAACCTTCTAAGTCAACGCAATCGAACGCTACGACCGTTTTTGCTGTAAAATTCTTGTATTTTCATAGTAATCGCAATGGACCTATTGGGTACTTCCCGTAGGCCTACAATATTTGGCGCAAAGCAAGGTCTTATAGCAAAAGTAAAGGGAAAAATCTGAAAACTGCAAAAATCTGTCTTTCTACAAAAATATTCAATGTGGTTTACATGGATGACATTATGTGACTTTAATTTTTTTATGTGGAAACCTAATTACGTGTAATGCTTTCCAAGCGTGATCCGAACCCTTGGTGGGCGAGTCCTACTTGCACTTGACCGTTTATTTTTTATTCTAGTCTTATAATACTCGGACGCTGAAGAACTGTTCGCTTGATTGATACTAACATGGTTTAGCTTTCTCTTCTATTATAGGAATAACAATTACAATAAAAAGTGTACTAACGCCTTTCGAATAAAATATTGTCGCTCTGTTACAAACAATATTGTTCCTGATTTACGGACGAATTTTTGTTAACTTACTCTGAGTTTCACAAACTATTTTGAGATCCCCTTTTCTCGCAGAAGCGCATCGCTCGAACGACCGAACAATGGCGAATTATTGTAATATTAGATGTGTCGGCGAACCAGTTACGTTGTCACTTAGGTAACTATTTTAATCGCGAGAAGTCATATGGATAGTCATTTGTTTCAGTTGCAAAATTTGTTTCGTGAAAGTCAGCATTAGTAAGATAGCATCGAGTACAATTTATAGTAAATATTTTCATTCCGCTAACTGTAATGCGCTACTCTGGCTGGAATCGATCATTAAATGAAATATGACAACATTCTCACTCGAAAATAGTTTGACAGAACGTTCTAGATAGTGAGATAATTTAAATCCGTACCGTACTTTGTCATTAGGGAATTAGGGATGTCTCTTGATGGGGAGTTATTTAACTAGTAACAGTTAGGTTTGAAATTGAAAGCCTGGGGTGGTCGTGTAAGAGTCGTTGGTCCCGTAGGTTTCAACGTGCAGAGGTGGGCCCTAATAGCTGCCAACGCCCGCGATCCTCGCAAACGATCCCTATAAAATTTTACGGTGACTACATTTTGTAAAATAAAGTTACATCGTCCCTTCACACTTTCAAATAACAGTAGGATAGTGTCGTTTTGATGGCGCGGAGTGATTTTAATTTAGATATTGATCAATTAGGGAAATATGTTGGCGGACACTGTTTGCCATTTCTGTAACCCGTGTAAAAATACTAGAATGTGACAGTTACATACGTAAAAATATTACTTTTCATTTGATATTAACCTAGAGATAACCTTTCACATCTTTATGACCTACTATCTAAACACAATACATTTCGGGAATATATTTCGGGAATATATTTCAAGATTCTACCTATCACATTACCTATCCTAAATTGCACCAAACGAGGTCTCTCAAGAGATGGATAAACAGTCAGATAACTTTTTTTGACACTTTTTGTACGTGTGAAATATCAAAAGCAGACATATAAACGCTATCTGTGGAATGAGAGAACGGCACTTAGAAGTTGTCACTTAACTAATGTATTAGCGAGAATCTTATAGGATTGTCATTTGTTTCTAATGCCAATGAAATGCTTAAATTATGTTTCGTGCAACTCAGAGTAAGCTCATCTTAACTGTCCCGGTTAAATAATAACCAAGCATTCATGTGAAACACAACAACCGACAGCAGACGATAGTGAGCATTTCATTATACTTAACAATAGAAGATACGAAATGCAGTCGCAAATTCTTGCGAAATGACATTTTTCAATCTCGCCCAAGCCCCTTTTAAATATATTGTGCGCACTTGTTTATAATAAGTGCGCTGTATTGTAGGGTCATTTGCCCCGCCATAAACACGAATGGCGCCAAAACGTCTCTCTTATCTTAGGCATTTCTCCGAGGGGCGGAAGTGGGACCCCAAAGGCATTGCTCGTTCTTGAAGTGTGGCCCTAAAGGGTCTCGCAATAAGGGCCGTGGAGATCCCTTTCAGCAGCCACTACGATCTTAGAGCAAATGGATTGTGAAGAAGAAACTCGCACCCGATACAGATTATTGGTTTTTATTTAGACGATAGCACTCGCGTTAGTGCCGACTTGGGCTTAATCACAGGCCCTTGGATAATTTTTGGGGGCTTTTTTAGTGTGTACTGTATTTCTTTGGTTTAGTCGTAAAGTGATGGGTTGGTCAAACTAACGCTACTGTGATAAGGTGGTATAGATTTCTCAGCCAAATTTGTTAATTTTCAGATTGTAAATGGCTTCAGATATTTTTGAAGTAAAACTTCTTAGGGCACGGGGGTAAAATTTATTTAACCTCTCAACTGTGGGTTATTCATATATTTGCTTTTCAATTGCTACTAGCCGAGTGCTATCACGAGTGGCTAAGAAATGGTAACGGAAATTCGAAACGGTGACGTCAGGGTCGGCTGAAGACTTTTAAAACCGCAACTATTTTCAATACGGTTTTTAACTAATCAGATAAGATAATAATACATTCGTACAATAAAGAATGTTAATTACTGAGAGAAAAACCTGATGAAACGTTAACAAATAAAAATTATTATAAGCATTCTTCAACGAGTTCTTGATTTCCGGTATGGCCAGATGGCGCCGCCGCCGCCGCCGCCGCTGGCTGGGACAAACACAACATAATTGCCAACTAGCAAAACTGTTGAAAACAGGAGGTTTCCAGAGGAGTGGCTAGATGGCGTTATGTTGCATGTTATTGCAAAATGGTGCTTATTTCTAGCGACGGCAAAGGTCACGGAATCATATTGGAATCACGGAGTATTGAGTAACAACTCTTATTTACCTATATTTAATTCTTTTTTCTTCAAGTTCTACAAACTAAATACAGACGCAGTAAATTAAATTTATGAATGAATATTTAAATGCTATTGGCTGTTGAGAAGTCTTTGTACATGTCTGGGGCAGTCGTCCATATATTGATTTAGCCATCTTCTTTGTCATTTATCTGCGCGACTGAGGTGAGTGGCAAGCCTTATGGTAGCCCCGCAGGTACACATTAACTTGGAATAGTTGAAAATACGTACTCGATCAATTAAATAAAGGGACTGGGCACAGAGACAAGCAAAGCAATGCATACATTTGAGCGAGACGGCTTAAAGACGTGACGTCAGATGGTATATAATCTGAGCGAGATGCAAATAGTAGTGACACTATTGAATGAGTTAAGTATATCACCACGAGCGCGACAAATTGTAGATAAGGAATGGTGGGAAATAAATGACATGACGTATTAAAAGTAAGTACAAGTATAAAATAATTTCAAATAATCGGACGTCTGAAACTTAAAAGTAACTTGAAGCAGAGATTGGATCTCAAAATTGGAAATTTAAATCTCTTTTAGTATAGGTAGGTATAGGTGTATAGTATAGGTACCACTTAATGATCTAGCTACAGAAGTTTTACTTCTAACACGTGTACGGTGCTACACGCGTATTTTTTTATATATTTCAGGGTGAAACGTTAATCAATACTGTGAAGACTTACATAATGAGCTTGAGCTATCGAATATTTTTAGTGCATACTTTTGAAAATGTATTTTATACAAATAAATCAAAATAATAATAATAAAAATGGCGGAAATGTTCTTTGAGTACACTTTCGGTGCAGATTGTCTTAAAGGCCCTACGTGTTGGACCCATATGCCCCCACGCAAGCCTACAAAAAAGGACCGGGACAGGAATTTCCCGTGAATTCTTAAATCAGATTCAAAATAAAAATAAATACAAAATAATAATTAATAATAATTAATATTTTTTTATAAAAAATACAATGCGAAGATTGCGTCGGACTTCACCATTTTGATTAAAAATCTTTTTTGGGAATAAACTTTTGAACACCTGCCTACTTTGATGATTGTTTGGTACTTTCGCTAACTATCCCCAGGTATCACCTCAAACTTGAGCCCACAGTTACGAGGTGCATTTGGTATGAGCAACTTTTGCTCATACGACTGTAGGTGCTCTAGAGACTAGATTAACGCGAAAGTTTCTACTCAAAGAACACTCACTTGCTTGCTTTTAATCTTTTTTTTCTATATCAGATAAAATAAGTGGAAAGAAATTGTGTGATTTTTATCGAACCAAGGAGCTCTATTATACAAAAATGTAAGAAAGTAAGATATAAACCCCCTATAAATTCTTTACCGTTAAACTAAGATGATGCTCCTTGGCTTTATATCTGACACAATAATCAAAAAGAAAATTAGGATCATCAGACTTATTTTCTGAGGAGTAGTGTAACCATATATATTGACGTCATAAGGTGATCGCACAGGGTATCAGCACCGCCACGTCCCGTACGCGCCGTACGCGCCGCATTTCAGAATTCTTTGAATGATTAAATATATATTAGATAATAAAATAATATATAAAGGCAGAAAGGAGGATGCAAACTCTATGGATTAAATCATATGAAACCTCGCACGTGTCACCCGCACCGTAACGTGCCGCATTTCGCGAGGCCATCAGAAAATGCGGCGCGTACGGCGCGGTGGTGCTCACGCCCTGTGCGATCACCTATAGTATCATCGCATCAACATTAATCATATACAAGGCGTCCTGAAACTCAACGTCAAGCAGGTACACACTTATGCCCGGTCCTAATAACCTATCTATTCATGGTTTTCATATTACTAGAGTTAGATTTGACAGTTGCGCTATAGAACCTATCTGCAGATTGATAATAGATAGGTTATTGAATCCGGACGTAAATAATTTATCTATCTATATATCTAAATTTTAAATCAGGTCACTTAGGGTTTTTATTATATTTTTACCAGACCCTGTGTGGGCTGGGCTTTCACCTGGTGCCCGCTTGACGTTGAGTTTCAGACACCCTGTATTTTTTTATAAAACTTACCTACATTTTATTTTGTATTGTTCTAATAAATAGCCGCCGCTTCTTCAGTCATAGGTCAGCTGGAAGAGGTGGTGTTAAATCGCATCAAATGAGAACTTATACTTACTGAGAGCCCTACACCCTTGTTGGGCTACAGGTTGTCGTGATTACGATGATGTAGTGCGTGCCGAGTCTTAAGTAAGTCATACCGGGGATACTTTTAGATCTACTGGAAGCCGGTTTGTAACTTGTGTAATTTTGCCAA
The DNA here is from genome assembly GCA_963457715.1 of Argyresthia albistria. Classification (NCBI taxonomy): domain Eukaryota; kingdom Metazoa; phylum Arthropoda; class Insecta; order Lepidoptera; family Argyresthiidae; genus Argyresthia; species Argyresthia albistria. The sequence goes on along the minus strand of OY735252.1, from coordinate 5,589,172 downwards.
TTTTGAAATATTTAAAGGTTCTATGAAATTTTATTTGTATTGTTAAGATTTAAGTAGCTTACAAAGATACATATTGCACCAAACAATACATGGTTTGAGTAGAAAACAATTGCATAGAGTGCTCTGTGATTCTAGTCGAATTAAGTTTCATGGCATCAAGTTATATGTTACTACCGATAAAGTATTCAATTACTACAAGTTCTTAGGACTATTTACCTACCAAATGTATTTTAGTACCTTTTTTATCCAAACTTTAGTATCTATTGAAATCCAACCACAATATATTTTATATTGAAATTGAAAAACAGTTTATTCAAAAAATACATTAAAATTTGCATTACTTTGCACATATTAGTATAATTGCAGTAATTAATTTCAAATGGTTGTGGTACTATTTTAACGCGTTGAATAAATACATAATTTAAAGTGCATATCTGAAACATATACCTCTAAAAGTAATATTCTGTTGTTGAAAGGGTGACCAGCACAGCTAATGACCGCAGACCGTGATCTGACATTGCTGATTTGAAGCCAGTCCCTACACTCAGTAATTAGTTATGTATTCCTACCGATAGTCACTCTATCTATAGATACATTTATACATGTACATTAACTATGTTTTTGTAGATTCAACCGTACTATTACGGACACCGAAACTTGTTCTAAAAATCTAAATACATACCTATCACAATTTTTAAAACTACGTATATATTGTCTTAGAAGTAGGACGTCTGTATTTTGCGTTTCCGATAGTATACAAAACGTATACCTAAGCAAAACTTTTTGTAAAGTCGACGGTCATCCATCATACACGGGCAGCCCAAAGAAATAAGAACTCTCCTATAAAACGTTTCAATCAGGGTTATAGCTTATTTCGAAGTGCAGAATTTATTATCAGCAAACAACAATCGGTTGCAGAATAGAACACAAATAATAATTACATTTACATTCAATATACGAGTAAAATAGAGAACCAGTCGATGTGCTGGCAGGCATTGAAAATCGCTTTTGTAAGAGGCATGGCGAGGAGAGCCGTGTATTCCCACATGGCTCCATATTCATGGGAATCCTTCAGACAAGTACTGTCACTGGATTCGTCAGACGGCCCACTTAAAACTTAGCTCATGAATATTTAGCAGATAATGCAGTTATGCCGAACGAAGACTTTAATGCTAATATCACACGAGAAATCAGGCTAAAATGGTAATAATTCTATTTATTAGTTTAGATCTCCTTTCTGTAAATTAATTTATGTTGCTTATAGATTTGTGTTCTTAATCTTTATAGTCGCCTATTAAAAATTGTTTTGTCCACCACTTATTTGGTATTATATTATTCAGGGAATCATCAAATATAGATCTAGGCTTCAAAGGTCATTGCATTTTTGACTCGGTACGTCGAAGAGCGCGTCGATTGTTAAATTGTGGTTTATTTAGAGAATTTAGGGTTAACATTTCACGGAATCTATTTATTTTAATTCTAATATATCAGGAGCTATGAACCGAACACAAAATATAGATTCGTATGAAATGGCGGCCCATCAGTTGGTACCATTTTTTAAATTAGGAATTTGTTTAGAAATATTTTTGCACGCAACTTATACCATAAGTCTAGTTTTAAATAATGAAAGCCCGTAATTGGCCTCAGCAAAGTGTAATTGTTAACTTATATTTTAATTGTATGTGCTGTGGGCTTAGTACATTCCAATAATTAAATAAAGAAGTTAGGCTTCTACAATAGAAAAACTGAAAAGTATGATGTCATCCAGATAAACAAAATAAGCATACTCGGACTAGTTTCGTTAGTAGTTGTTAGTGGGTCAAAGATCCGAACAAAATGCCCATTTAACTTTAATTAGTCAGCGGCAAATGGCCGCTGAGTTATTAATTGGATAGATTATACCGATATTCGATTTAGTGCCGTTCTCTCATTGCTGAGATAGTGTTTATCTGTCTGTTTATAGGCTTTTGGCATTTCACACCTACAAAAAGTGTCAAAAAATTATCTGACTGTTTATCCATCTCTTCAGAGACCCGGGCTTAAACTACTATCCTATATCTATTATCTAGATACTTATTTTTTCCAACAACAAACTTTGAAGCGTGGAAGAAAATATTTGATTTTGTAACTTATTTCGCTTCCGTAATTTGGTTCGTCCTCCATCTGAGGTAGGTGCGAAATTACTGGATCCCATGGGGATTGTTTGTGAACAAACTGCGGGTATACGCTTATTAGAAGGGCCCACTGTAATAAAAACACAGCCTTATTGCACCAGAGCCATTTCCCCCTCGACGACGATGGGACAGCGAAATTTAAATCCGGCGAATAAAACGATTTGTTTTTGTTAGCTCAATAAAAATAATGTTAGATTATTCTGCTTTTTTACCCAATCAAAAATACATACTCTTATTAGAGACATTTTAAAGCTTGTCTACCCAATCAAGGTGGTAGCTAGTTATGTAGGCAGTGGATGCGTAAGGCTCAAAACTGGAGTAAATAGCGTAATACACGAGAAGGAGCTTCTCTTGATGTCAAAGGAGATGAACAGCAAGGCAGTAAGTACACCTGCCGGAATACAGTACCACTACCAAAGTGCTGACATGTAACCATGCAAGTCATGCAACCGTATTTTTACCAATAAAATAGGCTAAATTGAAATTTTCATTTAGCTAATTTAATTACAAGAATCTCATAGGATTGTCATTTGTTTCTATTGTTAAACGGAACTTATATGGTTTTTTTTCGTGCAGCTCAGTGTTAGTTATCCATACGTGGGCTAATCATTGTCGTCTTCGCCAGCCTTAACAGTCACCGTGACAGAACCTGGTCTGGAGCATTATCATTAGAGGTCGGAATTTGCATAATAAAAAACACATGTTTAGATTGCCTGTGATTTTTATCGACTATCTATAATTTCGATAACTTGATAAAGTGGGTTGTTAATTCTTTCCTTTATGTTTTTTTTATCTATAACTGAAAAACTAGTTACTACTAAAAATATGACAAAATAGGCTTAGAATGGCATCAAAAACGAAAAATAGCATTTTTGCGCATACGCCCCTATGATATGAGACCTGCGATATGATCCCTAATGGATTTCAAGCCTTTAGCACCTTCACTAGTATTTGAGTCCAAATTGTCTATTTTTTTATTTATTTTATCTGCTGTACATACCTCAAATTCTGCCATCTCTGACCCACCTGAACTGTCGAGGGTGTCGATATAATTGTGATATTTTGTGGGTATGCTGTTAGCTAAAATAGTACCAATAGTTGCAAAGAAACTATTGAAGAAGTTACAAATATCGAAACCATCTGTGATTAGTTTATTGTCGATTTTTAATTTTGGGGTTACACTTTTAGATTATAATTCGTTTTTACGCAAGTTATTTATTAAATTCTACATTTTCCTAAGATTTTGTAAGCATTTTTCAAATTCATTATGATAGTAATTGTTTTTAGTCTTCCTTATATTATAGCTTTCAAAATATCTCTGTGTTTCTTAAACTCGGCCATTAATGTTTTATTTTTTGGATCGTTTCTTGTTCTAATCCACATTTCGTTTCTTTTGCTTATACTTTTATTATTTCTTGTTTTATCCACTCGTTTTGGGGCTGATTAATATTTATTTTTTAATTTTTGTGGCATCTCTAAGGTTTTTCTTTATTTATTTTTTCAATCGTCATCGTTCATGTTATCATCATATAATTATGATGAAATATAATACAAATAAATCTACGTAACATTACAGCCATAAATAAACACTTCAGCTATTACAAATTCTCTAGATATTATGTTAAATAGGCATGTAAAATTCATCGTCGAGATTCGAGCTTGTTAGTTAAGACATATAGCGAAAATTTGCTCTCGGCTGTAAGGCTTATAAATATTAATATTTCCTATCTCCGCCGTTAATTACCCAGACAACTACGGATGAACATCACCCTGTATTCATTAGGGCAACCTAATTATGGCACAAACAAACACGGCTCTCAGGGGAGACTTCAGAATGAGCGGCGGTAATCTGTAAAAACACAAGCCGTCGTCGTCAGCGGTAAGAAGTTATTTAGCTGCTCAAGGTTTTTTTCCTGGCATTATCGATTTTTAAGTGACTCTCGGGGCTTTTGTTTCGGATAGATTACCTGTTAGGGGATGGAATATCTTTTGATGGGTTCCGTGCTTCAAAGGGAAAAAAACTGACACAACGATCACTTCGTTTTCCGTATGTCTGTCCATCTGTCTGTCTGGCAAGAACCTTCTTCACGTTCAGTACATTTCATCTTAGATACTTGGAGTTGAATTAGTGTAGGTTTCTGTTTCTAGGGTTCCGTACCCGAAGGGTGCTAAACGGGACCTTTTAAGTGACTCTCGGGGCTTTTGTTTCGGATAGATTACCTGTTAGGGGATGGAATATCTTTTGTTGGGTTCCGTGCTTCAAAGGGAAAAAAACTGACACAACGATCACTTCGTTTTCCGTATGTCTGTCCATCTGTCTGTCTGGCAAGAACCTTCTTCACGTTCAGTACATTTCATCTTAGATACTTGGAATTGAATTAGTGTAGGTTTCTGATTCTAGGGTTCCGTACCCGAAGGGTGCTAAACGGGACCCTATTACTGAGACTTCGCTAAAACTTTACCTCGCATGCAACATATAATAATTAAACAACAACATAACAAACTGAGTTTGAATAATAATATTTTACATTTTACAACAAAAAAGACTTGAATAAATAAAGTTGTTTTTAAAATTATATTATTTACATTATTACTATTATATTTTTATGAAGTGGTTCTGGCAAGGCATGAATACTGAAAACTATTTTCGAAACATGAAATATTATTCGTGTGAGTAAATATTGTCGCAGCAAATAAACTCCCCAGCGCAAAGAATCTCCCAGAAATGTCGCGGGAATTTCTCTCCTGCCAAAAAAATATCAACGTAAACGCACACGATTATCTGATCGTGAAAAATTTTCCATTCAATAAGTCACGCCGGCATGGAGGGTTGGCACGCGACATGTTCTGAAGTAATCTGCCATTAGGCCAAAGCGCTCTCTTCTCTTATCTGCGACATCTGGACGATGTTTATATTTTGAGGGACCCAGACAACCTCTGTAACGACGCAAAGCTTATCGTCCACTGCATGTCTAGTAATCCGAATCTTCAACACAGAAAATTGGGCTCTGCTGTCTGAGCTACAAAACCTACCGTTTGTCACGAGCACCGGCCATTTGTATAAGCACCTGTCTTTAATTCTCAACTAGAGGCACGCAAAATTAAAATGTACGGGCTCCGGAATAGGGTCTTTTCTGCCCTTTATGTACATTTCCAGGAATTGTGTAAAGGTATGCTTGATGAGGTTGCCACAGAGTGCATTTTTGTTTGTACAGTGTAGTCTGGTGGAATATAAACAGGAGGTTTCTCGACGTCAAACATGTCCTGTGTAATGTCGGGGACTTCTGTAGAATTTACAATTTCACCCATGCAATTTCACCCTTTTGGTTGATTGTGGAAAAGTGCGTGTAGAGTAATATTGAAGGTATTGTATCTGGAATGGGCAGGTGATCCTGGCATTCATTTTGAAGGCGCTGACCCTCGATTGTATCTTGATTGGATCAGGATATAATCTGATTGAAGAATAATAAGTGTTTGTTAATCTCGCCTAATGATATTCGTATATATTCGTATATATTTATTGCACATATCAGAAAAAAACACAAACAATACAGAAAAGGCATGACCAAAGGCAAGCTTATTTCTAAAAAGAGATTTCTTCCAGCAAACCCAGGATGGACAGGATACATTTTAAAACTCATAACGGGTAGGCCTATGTGCTAAAGTAAAAATAAAATATAAATAAATTATATTACTAAACTACTGAATATAATAAATACCTAAATACCTATATTCATTTTTAAAAGCTTTTTAGTTATTGAATATACCTAAGTTTATGTACAGCTCTTTTTTTCCCCTTTTTCTAGTTTTCATTCAAAATAGAATTAACTGAATTGCAAAAATCCAAAGTCCGCTATTGATTATATTGTACGCACGTAGTTTCCATATGTTTTAAATATTGTATTTGTGATGTTTCATCTGCATTTTGCAAGTCACAATTTGTAGCCACTCTAAACTCGTATGAAGGAAAATACATACTTCCGTACTCTGATTCCGCAATGCATCTACTCAGGCAAATTGTAGTGGCACGTGCTAAGGCGTCCGACGGGGCATCGACGCCACTAGAGTCTGAGTTAAGTGAGGTTATCATGTGAACTTTTGACGTCGCTTATTTATTCCTCTCCACCCGAGCGGAGGCTTAATGGCGCCTGAAACGGTAATGCATGGTCATAAATTAAACGATAATAAGCTGGGACAACAACACTGTCCGTTAATGACTCGGAGATAGTAGCGATTTTTGTGGCGCGGAAGAAAGGGATGTGTCTAATCGAATACGAAGAGAATATAAGGAAATAGTTTAGACAATGTGTTCTGCAATGGTGCATTGTAATACTGCTGTTTAGAGATTTGCTATGATGGCGGCGGCAATAAAGGTTCAAAAAAAGACTCTAATCTGAAAACCGTTCTCATTTTTTGGAGTCGGTTAAAAATACACATGAAATTAACCAAAACTCATGCAGGATTTCTGTTTAAACTTACCAACTTGCAATCCAATAAATCGATCAAAGTAAAAGAAAAGTTTTTCTCCTTCAACTTCTTTATTTTAGCTTACTTTGATCTTAAAGTAATTAATTACGTAGCCTCAACCTGCCCCAAAGTTTGGGGTCACTCAAATGTCGCCCAGAGCCCGGGAAGCCCTTAACTAGAAAAGTAATTGCGTCTTATTAATTTTGTGCCTTAATAAAACAAGCTGTTTATGAATTATTGTCGCGTCGAAAGGGAAAGTATTTTAAATAGAAGTACTTATGCAGTAAATAAAAGACTAAAATAAACTGTAATCATAAAATAACACAAATAAATGATGAGATGATAGTAAGAATAATGCGTCTTGGAAGGGCTTATATAATTATTTTATTATAAATTATTGGACCAGAATACTCTAAAACTATACTAAAGTTAACCATTTTAGGTCACCGTGACCTCACCCTGCCTTAAAAGTATAAGTTTTTTTTTGCGTTTAACCTGTTAAGTGCATTGCATTTATGGAAACAAAGTTTCGTTTGTTCCGCACGCAACTCCAAATCTACAAAACTCTATGAAACAAAATCGATGGTTAGTTTAATGCCACCTTATACTTGTGTGTCACTTCATTTTTGTGTGGACATTATATGAAATACCTGCTACACAGCTGGACTGTATTAATTGTACTACAGTTTACACATTTTGTACTGTACCTTAAGTCATCAAAAAATAAAAGGCCCGTTTTGACAGTTCACGCCCATGAAGTTTTAACCCCTAACGCGTTGGTAATAGAAGCGGTTTTCCTAGGTGCAACTTGTACGCTATGCTTGTACGCAACAGTTGGCTTTTATTACCTATGCATTAGGGGTTAAAACTTCATGGTCGTGAACTGTCAAAACGGGCCTTTTATTTTGTTAAGTCTTTAGTAAGCCTCAAGAACGGTAAAGGTAGAATCAAAAAAATCAATATAACAAAAATATGAAAAAATATAATAATATAAAATTTTATTGGTCTATTTGTGTAAATTGAAAAAGTGTCAGTGATGCCGGTGACTTGTGTCACACCATCACACCACACACAAGCACAACTAAAATAAAAAAAGTGAAGTTGAAAATAGAGAAACAACCGCCACCATCCAAGAACTGTCAGAGTTACGGTTTCAATTTCAGAGCAAGTCAGTCTGCGTTTATTTTCTTGAATATTCAAAAACGTACGGATGTTGCTATAAATCTATATACATATTCGTTTCTAGAGAGCGCCCCAAGCGGATAGTTAAATATTTTTTTGTGCCCCTATTTTTTAGGGTTCCGTACCCGAATGCCAAACGGGACCCTATTACTGAGACTTCGCTGTCCGTCTGTCCGTCCGTCCGTCCGTCCGTCCGTCCGTCCGTCCGTCTGTCACCAGGCTGTATCTCATGAACCGTGGTAGCTAGACAGTTGAAATTTTCACAAATGATGTATTTCTGTTGCCGCTATAACAAAAAATACTAAAAATCAAAAGAAATTTAATATTAAGGGGGGCTTCCATACAACAAACGTGATTTTTTTGCTCATTTTTGCTCGATATTGATAATGGTAGCAGGTAGACGCTTAAAATGTTCACAATATATTGAGTATATTATTTACTTAAAAAATAAATAATTAAATTAAAATTAAATTAATATTTAGGGGGGGCTCCCATACATTTTTTTTTGCGGTTTTTTATAGATAATGGCACGGAACCCTTCGTGCGCGAGTCCGACTCGCACTTGGCCGGTTATTTATGTTTTTCGTAAATCAACACTATTAAAATTTACCCAGTTCATATTATTTATGTACAGGCACATACAAGAATACCCTGTATCATGGGAACCTGAAAAAACACTAACGTCCAGTTTCAATAACCTATCTATCTACAATCTGCAGATAGATAGGGTCAAATTTGACATAAGTTCCATAGCGCAACTGTCAAATCTAACTCTAGTAATGTGAAAACCATGGATAGATAGATTATTGAAACTGGACGTAAGTAAACATATAAGACCTGGAATTTTTCTCTCCTTATCTACTAAACCGTCTTTCGAAAAAACCCACGGCCCGCGATTTTCAACCTTATGATTTGCTAATAAAGTTCAATTCCTATGAAAAAACAAACAAAATAATCATTGCACTGTAGTATCACGTTTGAGCGGCTTGACGGGATACGAGTATTGGCCCGTGCCTCTCGGTGGGACTTTAATGGGCTACATTTTTAGGGTTCCGATCCTAAAAAGGAAAATAAGGAACCCTTATAGGATCACTTTGTTGTTCATCCGTCTGTCTGTCCGTCTGTGTGTCAAGACCTTTTATATCAAGAACGCGTGGACGTATCAAGCTAAAATTTATATCAATTGCGCAAGTTTGTGGTCGCACAATTTTTTCACAAATATCTAGCTGTGAAAAAATTAACCGTCAACTTCAACTTCTCGCACTTGACCGTTTATTATTTTTTATTGGACCGGATACGAAACGCGCTGTTAGCACAGCCGCAACCCCAGACAAGTCGTCAAAGTTGTCGAATATCTAGTTGTATGCCTGAACGATATAACTACATAAGGCTTTCTATAATTGGATAAATAACTTGCTCAAAGGAAACGATTACACTGTGATTTTCCCTACCTTTGAGCTCAATTAAGTATATATTATGAACTTAGTGAATTATTTGTTACAGTACTAGGCTGGTACGGTACTTATTCTAACAGAAATAGAAAATTTATGATGATGCTATAAATAAACTACAATGATTATGATATTCGAAAATGCTACCACTGTGCACATGTCGAGACGAATGTCGTAAGCATAGATTTTTTTTCTCGTCCAGACCAAATATTATATTTCGTATAGTTTTGAAAATTGGTATAGATATTCTTTGAGGTGTCCAGAAGAACAAATAAAGTATTCGTTTGATTTCTTAGAAAAGTTTTTTACGTAGAAAAAAATTAGAAAAACGAAAAGAGAAGCTATTTAAAAAATCTCATCTTCCTTATAATAGTAGTCTGTAGTCCAATTTGACAGAACACATCTGTCGGTTCTGCTAGGTGTTTTAACAATAAGAAATATATACATCATGTTTAAAAACATAAATAATCAATAAACACAATATAGTTAATATGTCCCACCGAGAGGAACAGGCTTTGATCCGGATACGAGTATACTAAACATTCATACCGAGATTGTACTGTCATTTATATAAAAATTGTGAATAACTTTTAAGCAAAAGCATCAATAGAAAAAAGCAAGGCAATAATTCCTACCAGTATTTTACCAAATTGTGTGAACCCTAATAAGGAAGCCTTTTTATACCAATCCCGAGAGCTCCTTTTGTCTAGTCAGAATCATCAAAGTGTTGTTAGACTGATGGCTAGGTAATTATTTTCCTTTTATCTTTATCAAAATGCCAAGCCAATCCCGTACAAACGATAGGCACAAAAGAGTTTTCCTTGAGGGCCGCTTTGATATTGGGAAATAAAATATAGAAATAGATATTTATAAGGTAGCGATGAAAATTATTTGATAGACACGATACTGGGCCGAATGAACAAAGAAAAGAACAACATCTACCTTAAAGGAAAATTATAATTTTTGATACGAAGGAAACCTAAAATAATAAACTTTTTATTCTAATGACAGATGACACTTTTCTTTATTATTTTGGCCCATTATCAATACAAGGTTCCTCCATTATTCAGAATTTTCATTTTTAAAGCTGTATTGCAGTTATGCTATATAATAACAAAAACAACAAAATTGATTGATTAGCTTATTTAAAGAGTGTATTGGCAATAAAGAAAAGGTATCCTTTATTATATCAAGTCATGCATTTAAATTTGGTGCAAATTTAGGTACACAAAGAGCAGAAAATAAATGTACTCACGAATGCTCCTTAATTAAGATTTCACAAACAACAGACGTCCCAGATAATTACTAATCAATACAAAAATCTTTGTTTTAAACCAATCCAAATAACAATGCCGATAGAACTTCACAACAAAGTTTTCGTGCAAGTTTCGCACGCGGTGCTACGAGCTACGGTGCGTAGCTGCTACGGCGTAACGCGACCGGACTGCTACGCGCCCTGTTTGCTACTGAACGCGTGTCAAGACAACCTCTTGTAGGTACCGTACTTGCCCCTACTTGGCTCAGAAAACGGCAAGTTGCAAGCTTTCAGACGAATAACGGCCGAGTAACTGGAGCTTTGTCTTCCTCCCTGAGTCGAGTGTCACATGGTTAATTGGCATGTTGGCTTGTTTTGCCGTCTTGTAAAAACAGGCTTGCTTGTTATTTTGCTTGTACTAGAAACGGGTATTTATTGGTCTGCAATATTGGAATTAAGCTTATTTGTGAGTATACGAGTAGTTTTTATTTTTCTCTTCCAATAAGTGTTTACTTTAATGCAAGGTACAGTTTTTACTTAAATGAGCAAATGGTGATAGATAACTTACAGCCACTTTGCATAAATTTATTATGAAGGAAGTTTTTTTATTTTATTTATGGGTGACTTCTATTATTTCTTACTACGTTTATGAATATACCTATGCATATCAGACACAAACACTTCGCGGTTTTTGTATTGCTTTGCGGTCAATATCCCACCTTCACCGCCAAGATTTCTTGAAACTTAACGATACAACAACAAAGACAAATACGGTGCAATAGATTATTCGCTACGTAACAACGTGCGTACACATTGCATATAAATATGAAGATCTGCGCATTATCATTTAATTTATTCCAAGTTGCAAACACGCGGCCTCTCAGCAACACACGTTCATTTTCCGCTGCAAGTATACATAAAAGAAGGGGCGAATCACAAAACAAGATAACATTCGCTAGGTTTTTCTCCTCGGGATCTCATTTTCAATATGTTTTTATAACTTTCAGTGAGGAAATGAGGTGGCGCTCCGGGCGCTTCGCGGCGGCATTGTCATCATAAACCAGCCCAGGGCTCCTTTATAAATCCTCTCCAAATGTACTTTTATACGCATTACGCCATAACACCGAAGATTTTTCTCCGAATAATGCTTTTAAATCCTGTTTGTTGTACGCGTAGGTTTTGAATTTAGCATGTCGGTCGTTCAGAAACTTGTAACAGAAATTGGAGATAGAAACGTTTAACGTAGTTCCAGGAATTTTAGTTGATACCGTGGCATTTTATATGCCGGTTTTCAATAAAATAGTTGCATCCTTGTGTTTTTACGTAGTTTTTTTGCGTATATGTCAGAGGATTATGTTAAAACCAGATTTTTGATCAAAAATAACCGAAAGAGACAAAATTGTTACTCGAAACTAATTTAGGTTTATGATAAAATTGAAGCTCTTAACGTGATCGACTGGTAGATTTATTCAAAGTTAGTACTTCAGTTGGTATTTTAAAAGACTGGTTCCCTCGAAACCCTATCCAGTTATCTGATACTCATATCAAATCTTATATCACAATCCTGCGACTTATAAATCATTTGCATCATTTACTCACATTGGATAATCAGTTTCCATGTTTACTATTATATTTCACTATTCTCCACCTGAATTCCACAATAAAAACAAACTCGGTAATCAAAACCTCAATACGCTGAAGAAATAGCGTACCGAACATATTATTTTCTTTTTTTCCCCATTCAACAAATCTACATATCCTCCTCCCATTTCTCAGGCGCGTAATTACGCAGTATGGATGCAGACAGTGTGAGTTGCCGTATAAAAGCCGTGTTTTAAGAATGTCGAGTTCCCGTGTTCACTTACGCGTGAAATGGAAACGTAGACTTTAGGCATCGATCCAATCATACAACACGTTGTATGTTACATACTACTCCTAAATATTGTGCCTTTAAAATCGAATTAATATTTAAATATTATAATATAGAGCCAGCGTTGTGGTGTATGGCTCAATCTTAATCGTATCCGGGTAAATGAATAAATAAATAAATAAATAAATAAATAAATAAATAAATAAATAAATAAATAAATAAATAAATAAATAAATAAATAAATAAATAAATAAATAATTAAATAAATAAATAAATAAATATTAAAAAATAAATAAATAAATAAATAAAGGCCTGTGCCACTCGATGGCACTTAAAAGGAGGTCTCATCAAATTTATTGTTTATTATAAGTACATGAAATAAACATTTTTCATATTTTTTTTTTCTTTAATTTGCAAGTACTTTTACTGCCAAGATTGGCTATGTCTTATGAGGGTACACGAACGACGCTCATCAAACCAACCAGGGACCTCAAAAAGCAGTCGCAGACATCATCATCATCAAGGGTGCTATTCCTCCATTCGCTCGACCCCATCGATCGACGTCGATAGATAGTTCTTACTACCGAGAATCGATCGATCGATGGCGTCGATCAATTAGTGGAATAGTACCACTAACCCTGAGTTTCACGAAACTATTTTGTAATTTAAGTTGTCACTTAACTAATTTAATCGCGTGAATCATATAGGATAGTCATTTGTTTCAGTTGCTAAGCATTTGCTTAAATTAAAAATTTGTTTCGTGAAACTCAGGATTAGACCGCCAATAAATAATAATAAAGTAGATTGATTGATTATAATATAATTATAATTATGTTGCTATAAAATATCACTTTTTAATCAATTAAGTACGTTATTAAGTGCAAAGCTGTCTTTAATAAGTCGTTTTCTTCGCCAACACCAATGCAAAGTTCCAATTGACTCTCTGCTTTAGTCTCAACATAATAACCTCTTGTTGATGCTGTCCCGAGCACTCGACTAGCAATAAGAACACAAGTAATAAATGTTCAGTCTCAAAACAAAAAGTATATTTTAACTAGATATTGTGCAATCGTACTTGTGAGAGTTCAATATTATTGCTTGGCGCAGTGTTGGAATGTTGCGGATTCAATTTGTTTCTTTACAGTTCTTCTAAAGCTCTCAGGAGTTCGTGAAAATAATGCAGTTGCGATACGAACTTGAAGTTTAATCTAATGTTGCTTTCATTGTCATAAGTTTATAAGATAGTACCATTTCTTAGTTTTATACCTGTTGTACCCGTACATAAAACAATGGTAAATCAAAATGTTTAAGTTAAATGTTCACAAGGTGATAATATTCAACCTTCATTAACATAAATAGTAATTGGAATCATCAAGTATTCGACTTCTGAAACTAGTAGTAGGGGTCAGTGACGCAAACTAATTTATTGGAGTATAATGCGTCATATTCATTTGTTCAATTAATATACAAGCATCTTTACACGAGAGTAGCACAAATATTTGCGAATTTGACCCTTCCAAGGTCTGAGGCACTTGGGAAATTGGTCAAGCGGCTAAAATCTGATTGCCGTTGGCGCGTAAATATGTGAATATCGTCAAGTCTTCACATTTGATTTTTACGGTAGTTTGGACATAATATATTATAACTTTTACTATTTATAGAACGTAGACGTTAATAATAAATAATTTCAAAGTCGAGTGAGCAGAGGCACTTTGTAGCCTCATCTCGAGCGATGTGGATTATCCATATTATCCCAAAATCTCCGAAGAGCCGTGGATTCCAAAGCAAGTACTTACCTACTATGATCGTAGTTCGTACAAAATGACTTAAATAGGCGGTTACTTTTTAATCCCCATTTTAATGTCGAATAATTACTTGAAACTGTTTTCTTTGCAGCAAATCTTGATTGCAGCGCTTTATTAAAATTTTGCCTTCAATGAAAATGAACTATAAAACATATTACTTTTTTACTCAACTGCTTGCTCGTTCTTGGTTGTTATATCGTTTACTCGAGATGGCATCTCTTGTTTAATAAAGGTGATATTGGTTTAGTTATTAATAAGCTACCGACGAAATGAATTTGCTCTGTCCTGCGTAAAAAAACATACTTCATGAAGCAGAAAATCTTTTGCAACTTTAATAATAAGGTCACAATAAGGTAGCATTGTTGTCACAATCATGTCCTTCCAATATCAACCTACAGCCGGGTTTGTGACAGCTAGATTTAGATTCAAGGTCATTTGGATAAATCGAATCACAAGGTTTGAATCATGGTAAGGGGGACAATTCTCAGATTGCTAATATTTTGTCACATTCGATTTTTACGTCACCGATTGATCTATTTTAACACAATCGAGAATAAAATAAAAAAATGGAACGTTTCTTATCTTGAACTCTTGACTGGAAAAGATATTTCGTTTTCACCTTCAACATTGTTATCGAAGATCACTGAGAGTAGGCTTTGGTACATTGTTGGATATTTCTGTGCGATAAAGATGACATGATAACTTTTCGAATTCGTCTGTTTTTTGAAGAATCTGAGAATCGTTCACCTGAAATGGAAATTTTTATAGTTGTACGACGGTGTTATGGTAGGAAAACGATATAGATCTATCCTTTTCTACGCATGATTTTGATTGATAGATAGATAGATAATCCATTTATTCACTGTAAGAATACACACAAATACAATAAAGATTCTTACAAAACTTAAAAAATATAGAAAGAAACTATAAATGTGCATATTCCACAGTGAATGGGCCTTGGCTCAGCATGTGTTGCAGATAACTGCAACGCTGGTAATTCTGCCATTGGTTTTCACAAATGCGTACTTTTAGCTACAAAGGGTTCACTAAGGAGAAAGTCAAAAGGAAGTTAAAATCGTGTTTTTATTCGTCTTGCCCCAAGACCCGATTACTTTAGCCGCTAGAGATAGATTCTGCCGGTACAGATAGCAACGCGAGCTCTGACTGCAGCGCCCGAGCTGCAAGGGGTTAAAGGTAAAAGGTTTTAAATGTTCAAACGCTTTTTTGTCCTCAAATGGAAGTTCTTTGTCCAGATATTCGGGCCCGGCAAATGGGTACGACTTCAAATCCGATAAGAGATATTAGAGCATTTCGGCTTACAGTGTTTGCATCATGAAGTTAAGATTTTTTAAACTGTGATTTGTTTTTTAATTGTTGTCATTCATTTGATTTCTATGGTAGCAATAGAACAATATGCCTGTCATTGACCCTAACGTCCGTATTCAATAACAACAAGTATCTATCCTTAATCTGCAGATATATAGTTGAAATTCTAATTCGTTGCCAAAATCGTAAATACATGGGTTGCCATATAAAAAGTCATTTTGTCCAATAGTAGATTACTATTTTGATAAAAACGACACTCTATAAATAAATTTATTGGTAGTGCAAAAGATAAAATTTGATTATTTGCCTGATATAACAAACATACCTCATATAAAATCGTATCGATATGTGTTTCATCAAAATTCTTTAGTAGAATTTATGATCATAATGCACTGGAAGCCCTTCAGATGTGACTTGATATTGAAGGTGGGTTTACAGGGCGGCGCCAGTTCTACGCAACTTAATGTCAAAAAGCGGTAGTTTCACCTGTCACCGCAAGCCAAAATATTGTTGGAAAGCGCATCTCCAGTAGACATGAGACGTGTTACTTGGTTTACGTATATTTGGTATTCTTTTTGGCAGTGAATTATAAATACAGGTATTGACATAAGTTCCATAGCGCAACTGTCAAAGATCTAATTCTAGTAAAGTGAAAATCTTGATAAAAATACTGCTTTTAAGATTATAGGGTGTAAAGAGAACATGGTACAGTATTGAATGATTTAGATTAAACCAAAGGAGCGAAATCAAACAAAAAATAACTGGTAAGTAAGTAAGATAAACTCATAGTACTATGTTGAAAACCTCGAGGAAAAATATTATCGATAAAATACTTCCTTTAACTTCCAAGATATTATTTCTGAGAAATTCTGCTCGACAGTGTATGCATAGTCATATTTGTTTATTATTCCCGCCATCATCGTCGTCAAATTCAAAGCATTTAGTAATAGAGCAATCATATTGTCTCCACCAGCTGACGGCATATCTGCACCCGTAGATAGGGGCTTGATATAAAATAACTGCAGGGACAATACAAATAAACGCCCCTTGGTCGCAACGATAAGGGTCGTAAGCGGCGCAATGTTAGGGATAAACTCCTAGACGGCTTGCAGCCTTGGCCCTCGAAAACTTAGGGTTCTAAGTACGACGATACAAGTATGAGTTAATTGTATGTCGTTGCTAATTTGATTGTTTAACTTTAGTAAAGTTACTAAGTTTTATGTAACTGAATTATGGCTCAAATTACGTGAAATAGAACTAAAATATAACATTTATTTAACTTATAATGTAATAAAGATTATTATAATAATAGAGGATTATAACATGAAAATTTTAAGTTTTCGTGCATCTTGTATGCCTTTAACTTTTTTTATCAAATGAAAATTAAAGCATAATTTGGAGAGACTCATAAATTGGAAAAGCATAAAATTTTACATACTAAAGTTTAGATGGAATGGATATGGATATCCCACATGAAATTCCGTGATAAAATAAATTCTTGACGAGGGTGTCTGGGGATTAACATTCAAATTCTCATTGATTTTGCTATGGGCCTGGGATATAATATTATTATATCAATGTTTTACATACATACAATATTTGGCAGACCACGCAGACCACCGCGCACATGACTGGGTGCCCTGTGTGTCCGACATCCTGTATAAAAGGCTACCGAGGGAGCTGTCGCGGTTGCGGCCTTTTGGGCTGCCTGTGTCTGAGATGACCGTCGACTCGATTAGAAGGTACCATATTTACCCTGAGTTGCACGAATCCATTTTGAAATTTAAGGTTGTCACCTTACTGATTTATGGGCGCGAATCTCATAGAATTGTAATTTTTTTCTGATGCCAAGGATATGCTATAATTTCAAAGTTTCGCAGGGTTAGACGATAAAAACAATTTTGACATATATAACATAAACATAAACATTTACATACAGGCACATATATTGCTTCTGGCCCCACACTAGGATGTCATGGGAACCAGAAACAGCGACATCACAAACATGTAAACATCCAAGACCTGAGGTTTTTTACATGTACCGGGGTATCATAATGTATCTGCACATATTTACAGATGATTATGCATTAGTCTTTATCACTTTAAATATAGTTTTACACCTTTTCTCGCATGGTGTAACACTATATTTAAAGTGATAAAGACTAGACCCTATTCGGCACAGATACCCAAGTTGTCCAGTTTTTCAATAATGACTAAAACAAACTTTTACCGCCATTCGTAACAAGCTAAGTAAACAGCCACAAGAAGATAGTATAGTATACTATAAATAAAACATTTGAACACTTACTTTATAGATACAAGTTTCAGATCACGCTTGTACCCCGCCCACTCAGCGACTCCATTTCACAAACCACGTATTTTCCCATGAAAAATCGTAAAAGAAATACCAGATATTTTACTGGTTCCCAAACGGTCCTCTATTTTACAGATCAAATATTATATATTAAGTATTAATATTCTTCTTATCTTATCTGATCTTATATGCAAATAAATAATATGTAGCCCATTATCCCCAACGAGGGGCACGGCCTTTACTCTGATAGGAGTAAGATTGAGCCATACTCCACCACGCTGGCTCAATGCGGGTTGATAGAGGGGTGTCGGCTATTGGCCAACCCGACTGTCAGAAGTTATCAAGCTGCCCTATTAGAGCCTGCGACACAGCTTTACGACTACTACCACCGAGTAGCGATAGTAGCCAGAACCTACGGCTTAACGTGTCATTCGAAACGTGGACGCGTCCGAAACAAATGCTACATAGAAACTGGTCACCCATCCAATACCCGTCTTGGGCAGATGTTGCTTAACCCGCACGATCGCTTCCGATGTGCAGTTACACGGACGCTTCAGCATAAAAGTGGGCACAGTTGTGCCTCTACCACCTCGTATAGAAAAGGCGTCACGCTATGATGTGATCGCATTATAGGTAGTTTTAGATAATAATAGAGCATGCTGAAACCCTGCGTAGATTCTGATTAACTCTATCATAGGTATGCTTTGACGTTTCCAAATAAGGAGCTGATCATTGAAACGAATATGTTTTTCACTTTTGTTTCCTAATTATTCCTGTGAATTAGTAAAGTGCCGGTTGAATTAAAACACACAAAAATAACGCTCAAGGAATGTATATATAATTTTACCGACTAATTAATAGACTAATATTTAATCTGATCGGGATGTCAATATACGATAACTGTTCAAACTTTACATGCCCATATACTACTTTCCTTTATTTCAGAATATTGATGAACAATATTAATATTTTTGTATATTTATAGAGTTCGCTACCCGTAGATTGATGATCATTCACGGTGTCAGACGAGCACATTGTGGATCCGATTACAATTGTTGATCAAGGCGGATCAAGAAATGTTCCAGATTGTTACTGGATCACCAATATACGAGAAGGGGACCTTAAATATATTTAACTTTTTAGTTCGATCTTCATTTTCCTACAACCCCTGGATGCTCTTCCCCTTTCTCCAACTTCTTGGTGTTTTTCATTTTTCCCCAACTCTTGGATGCTCTTCATCGTCTTCCAACTCCGGGATGCTCTTCACCTTCCTCCAACTTCTTGGTGCTCTTAATTTTCCGCCAACTCCTGCATGGTCTTCATCTTCCTCTGATTCCTGGATCTTCACCTTCCTCCAACTCCTAGATGCTCTTCATCATCTCGCAACTGCTGGATGCTCTTCACTTTTTACAACCTCTGGGTGATATTTATCTACTAGATGCTTTCCATCATCGTCCACCTTATTTGGTGAAAAAAAGCATTTGAAGATTCCATACCTAACTAACATACATAGGTACTACATACAGGTGAAACTAACAAAAGTAAGTTTAGAAAACGTGCAGGTAAGTCATTCAACGTAGCGTAAGACATCTGCCAATCAGATGCGCGGCGCTCTATGATTGGTCCATGTACCGGATCAACAATTGGACTCAGGCGGATTTTTATATGCGATCAACAATTGACTAATTTTACCCTCGATACTAACCCGTACATATTGGATCCTGAGGAAATCGACCGGAGCTACATATGTATGCCATGTATGGCAAACGATCAACAAAAGCGGTCAGGATCAACAATTGCAATCGGATCAACAATGTGCTCGTCTGGCACCGCGAAAGATCAATCTACGCGTAGCGATCTCTATTTATTGCACACAACAAAAGTAAAGACAAAAATACAAAAAAAGTTATGCATAAAAGCAAGCTTATCTCTAAAAAGAGAATCAATATTAAATGACGATGTTAAAAGCATTTCGCGTGATAGAGTATACAATTTTAGTACTTAGTTGGGAATAAGGCTCCCGTTTCCGTATTGGCTTCGGTATATCGTATAAATTATTTATGGGTTTAATAAGCCGGATCATAGGAGGTTTATCCAGTTATCCCTCGTATTTATTTTACTTTTTTGGTCAGGATCTTTATCAGTAGAACGAGATGATGGATAATTATTGTTTATTGAAAACTATCTTACGGTAGTGATTTAGAAAACTTATATCAGGACACGAACATATATTATGTCTATTTATCTGAATATTCTATTAAAAGTTAGAGCTTCACTTCTCCTAATGTATAACTCAAAGTAAAGGTATTTGATACTTTTACGAGTTTATAACGAGTAATACTTCTTTGCAGAAAATATTAAAACTTTTCACGTTTCCGTATGAAAAAAGCGAAGTGAAAAAAAGAAATAATGAAGTGAATTAAAAGGAGGCGCGGGGCGTGGCGCGATATGCTAAGAGGCATCCAACTAAGATAGATGACGTCATTTTCTCCTTCATTAACCCATTAATTTGGCACGCGGAACCCAACACTGTATAAGACATCTTTGAATTCAATAAAAAGTATGAGTAGATAAAACTATACCCTGCTGTCCTGTACCTATAATATTCATTGTATCTGCACTTCAGATTAATGCTTAAAAAACATTGTAGCTACGAGTATCTTACATTATGATGTGTAGTGCGCAGAATAATCCATGAGAATAGGTATACAACTTATTTCATTAAAAAAATATGTTCATGGTTTCACAGACAAGTTGCTATTTGAATAAAGGTATATAATAGTTAATTAAATTCCGTGTTGACCTATCGCAAGCGGAAATATGCAGACAAAAGTTGTTTTATAAATGCTAATATGCAGGGATTCTGTTAATATGTTGTGAAACTGATTTTAATTTACGTATATTATTTTCGTTTAGAACTGTTTTTCCAAGATGAGACTGTGATTAATAGTTTTCAACTCTGTGTTAACGCGTACATTGGATACGGGTAAAGCTCGTCGATGTCGATACAGAACGAGCGCGTCCTCTTTGACGCGAGCCAGTTCTCGTGGTACGAGTTCTCCAAAAGTGCACGCGTAGCTGCCCACGGACATGGCGTTACAGAACACGCGTAACCAACTACGCGTACCAATGTACGCGAGGGTCCGTACAAATCTTACAACGATTTCTTCGGTTTTGTGTTGGTTGCTTAGATCTGTAAGAATGTAAGTAAAAAGAGTTGAAAAATATCAATCTCATCTAATATTTGAAAATTATCGTTATTGATATGAGCCACGGTCAAAAATTAAGCTTTTGTGTGTATCCAATGATAAGTCAATATCTTCATAGGTCTTTTCTTTATTAATTCGAACCATTGTGTTGAGAGGCAGTTGGAAACATCTATTTCGGTCTAACAACGTCTAAACTAAACTCAAGTAAAACTATTCGTATTTTACTAAGCTTTCGTTGCCGTATAGGTATCACTTTGACTCTACCTTAAAAAAAGGATACTTGTCACTTTAGACAGACTTGGAAAAGAAATATCGATAAAGACGCAAAAAAAACGTTCCAGAATACATGAATAAATGGTTATATCTCTCTTTTAAGTCAAGAAGAGGCAATGCCGACGTAGATGTGCCTTTCGCGGCGCTACAACTGTAAGGTCGATGAACTATGACTGCAGTACGGGAGTTGGGACTCCTGAGATCTAAGAAGAAAACAGGAATATTACCAATCAATTGAAATAACGTATTGAGCTATTAGTAATCCTTGTGTTTTTAGTAATTTTGAAACAAATTCATTTCTTGACACGTCAAATGCTGGGCCTGCGGAGTACGTTTTCGTCTACAGTTCCTTATACAAATATCGTAGCGCCCTCAACCGGCGCAAAATGACCAGTAGTTCCGTACTGCCATAGTGTATCAAGAGCACTTAGAATTGAGTGCTGCCCGATTTGGGAAATCACGTTAAGGCGCCCGTTCCGTCGAATGTGTGGCCACTGCAGCATTTACCTTGACTCGCAAGAGTAAAAGTGTCCTTAGGTATAGTTCGAGTTAATATCGGGTGGAGGTTGACAGAAGTAGTAATATAAAGGACTAAAAGGAAAGCTGTTAACAAATTAACAAAGAAGAGTAATAATAAAATTAGGTAAATAAAACTTTTTAAAACAGCTCGAAAACAAGGAAAAATTAATTTTTCATTTGTTACAATGATACTTTCAGACTTTCTTTTATGTTTCGAAGCTTTTATGGTAGGCACAATATAAATTAAGCTGAGAAAACTGCCCTAGATTTTTATTTTCATTTCAACTTTATTTTAAGATTTTTTTACATAATTGATCTACTAACTGTTCTCAGAATACTTTTTATTTCCCACTGAAGGTAAGCATTCAATAAATCATTCGTGAATGTGATCAAATATAGTAAGTACTTACCTAAATTACACCAGAGATGATTGAAGCACGCTTTCATTTTTTCCAAGCCCCGCCCTCAATTTATGTGAAATAATATAAATTTCATTTCATTTCATCTCAACCTTGAAACAAAAAATTTAGTATACTCTTTAGGCTGGGCACGAACAACGTCAACGATAGCTTACGTAAAATCGATGATATTGTTTATTGTTTATTAATTGCATTCCACTGCTGTTATAAATATGAAGTTACAACAACATTATGGGCCTTGCTCAGGCACAGCAATATGAGAGAGGACGACACTATAATATTATAACCCGTATTAAATTAGGTACCTATATTTAGTTCTTAGAATAAATGATATTTATATAATGGTCTATGATAAAGAACTTACAGCAATTATTTTTATAACGGCTAAACAAAATAAAGTACATCAATTCAAATCCGATGCGAAGTTGTAAAAATAATATATTGTGGCACAAATTGTGTGATAAAATGACCCCAGGATACTTTTATATCGAGCACAAATAATCAACACACTTTTATACATTAACGAACAGAAGCTGATGAGTAAATGATTTAGTGCTCCTGTATTTATTGCGTAACTTTAGAGTTATAGGAGGCTATTTTGGCTTCATTCGCCGACTTAAGTGAGTCTTGATCGACCTTATTTACCGAGTGGTCGCTCGAGAATCCCTGCGTGTATCCTTATCTCCCTCCCTACTAATTCCAAACAAACTCCCAATCGAACCATCTAGAAAGCGACGACGATGTATCAGGGCCTTGATTCTACTAACAAAATGGCCTTTCTATGACAGTGATATGGCAATGACAATATTCTAATAGTTTTAATTAGCGTCTGGGGAATGGCATTCATTGAGGCTGACTAAATATACCGAGCTGTTCATTTATTGGAAAGTAAATACAGAGACTTCAGATAATGGGTACCTACTATTGTCAAGCCACTACACCGCCATATTGCTGCCAGAATTGAGGCTCACGTCCCCACAGTAGGCTCAGATACACTAGCCCCCAAGCTCGAGCCATTTTTTTATTTTTTTTTTATAAAAAAAATACATTAAAATTAGTTTGACAGTGGGTACCAACGTAAAAAATTAGACATTCATTGACGTCTTGGTACCCACTGTCAAAATAATTTTTGTCATTTTTTTTTAATAATTTTAATGTCAATATTGTTCCAAGGACTCTTTTGTCCTTACGCTACCGTGGGTGCTAGGGACAAATTCTCCCCGGTCGCCGTGTCCCATAACAAGCCCCGCGATTTAATAGTAAAATGTAGCGATAATTTTTGGACATTATCAACATCAAGTAGAATGAGTGTTACGCGACATGTGGGGGTCATTTTATTTAATCTTGTATTGAAGGTCGCTCTTTTGTTGGCAAATAATTGAACAAGGTGATACGAGTAGAAAACTAGAAAATCACGTTATGCCCCAAGCTATTACGGTATCCCTGGACTGGCCTAAGTGTATTACCAGCTATTTAGCGTGGCATTGAGACGGGCTCATCAGTGCCCTCATCGGAGGATACAAAACTAGTACCTACTAACGAGGTAGTGATATGAACTAGAGGCTGAATAAACAGGCTGCTCAAATAAAATGCTGCCTAAACATCACTGAAGCTGACATTACTGAACAAGAGACAGCCGTCTATCTTTTGGTTTGATGAAGTGCATCCACATTGGTGAAGCTAATAAGGTATTTAGAAATAACGCAGACATACTTGTTTTGAACAAGTCGTTATATCTTCCTGACAACATTTAAATATTAGTTTGTTAATATTATTTTAAATATCTGGTTGTTACGAATATTGTTTGCTTTCCACGAAAAAGACAAACTAGAATCATCAGCTAATGTCTGCCTTGCCGGACATAGGTAAAAAAATCTAAGTTACAATTATCTCTCAATCTCTGAAATGCTTACTTTTAACTTGTATTGTAATTCCCAAATTACAACACACAAGTGTAGTTCTACGTGTCTTTTGTAGTCGTAGTAGCACGTCGCTCATTTGCCGCCGTAATGACGTCACAGCATGTCCTTACTAGCAAGGATAAGACCTGAGTGTGTAGTTAAAACTTAGCACCTTAAGACGTCTGCATCTCAAAGGACTTGCAATAAAATCAGCATTCAGCAACAACCACGGCTTTCATAAAATGGTCGAATTTCAACAGAAACTAAAAAAAACAGATGAATAAAGTGTTCTCAATACTCTGATTGAATTAAAAGTGGACACAACTGTACCTATGACACCATTAATATTAAAATTCGTGACGCTATGTTAGGTCTCACAAATAATAGTATTTTTTTGGATTTCAGGTAAAATGGTGACTCTCACGCCTGCCAATCGTCAAGTGTCGGGGCATTTTTTGTTAACTGAGCATAACACTCTATTCAGTGAGGTGGAGTTGAGGTTGAGTCGAAGTTGAGGAACCATCCAAGCATACCTGGGTAATTTCCAAAAAACTATTATTTGTTAAAACTTCTACCTGTTCTTTATCTTCTTACAGACAGCAGCGAATTATTTGTTTAGAAAATAGTTTCGCTGTCCGTATTGTACGGGCTATCCATTATTAGGTATAACGGCACAGACCAGTCGGCTCCGGATGGCAAACAAAGCGGGGGCTATCGTCATGGATGAGCTTGCACAGTCGGGTGCGCATGGCATTGACTTTACTCTGTTGGTCAGTAACTTGGGGTTATTTTACTATTTCATGTTGGGGTAATGCCACAACTTTTAGGGTGAAGCCAGTCGAGCCAGTTTGAGTTGTGAGTCGCATAATTTTGGTTGCGTAATTTCTGCTACATTTTGTTTCATACAAAAATCCTGTTTTGTTCACACGAGAATCGCAAAATTAAAAGCCGATGTCGACAGCCAATAGCCGGTAAGCCCCCTGGTAAAGAGTATTATGGTGGAAAGGGTTGCCATAGTGATGTAGTCTTAGGATCCCAGATTGAATTGCTATAAAGAAAGGTTGTGATAATGGTAACCCCCCTGTACTAATCTGTAAGTAAAAATGGGATTCCAGAGGCGTCTCAACCAAACTTAAAAACAAAACCACATGCCTACATTTTTGGAGGAGTTTCCATAACTACCAATAAACGAATCTGGCAGCTATGCATCCGGTAGCTAACTTTTATCCGGCTTTGGTTTGCTCTATTTTCTAAGTCGTTATTTTAATAACAATCAACGCCAGATATTCATACGGTATGTATCTAGCTATGTATAGTATAATACCTGAGCAGTTCTTCTCGAGCGTAAAAACTCACGGCGTCGGACATAACTAGTCTTATTTATAACATCAAAAACTTGAAATAAATACTATGTTTAATACCAACAGTTATTTACCTGGAGAGCATAAACACTTTAAGATATTAATAATAGAACATAAGGGGAAAAAATCTCAAAATAAGTAAATAAGTGCAATAAACATGATTATCGTTGATTATAAATACTGCGTATCTATTTCCCTTGACAATTATATGAAATACTTACTATTTTCTCACTATCGTGTCTAGTTTTCTCACATCCATGTCATCTTATTTAATCGTGGTCTTCATATTTCATGAAGAACTAAATCTCCAGGTGCGCCAACAACAGATTTAGGTTCTTCTTCCAGCATTCTTCGAGCATTAGTATTTACTAAATTAACTATAAAATTGAAGAAAAAAAGTGACACAAAAGTGAGAAGATTTCGACTCTTGAGGAGAACTGCCCACCTAACGTACCTGGTTTGTAACATACCTAACGTATAAGAAAAATTGAAAGTATTAAAAGGCTCAAATAAGGCTATACAAAGCACCTATTAATGTAGCAAATCTCTCGTATGCAATACCGATTGTTATTCCAAACAAATGCAGCGCAGCTGGAACGTATTAAAGTAATAAATATTCATTATGAACTTGCCTTAATTCCGCATAGCACTATTTTACTATTTCAGTAATTTAAGCTTAACGCGAGCGAATATTTAGGAATTGCGAATGTGTGTAATAATAATAAGCATTGTTTAATGTAAAATTGTGGAGTGTACTGTGTGCCCCTTGTTGCTAGTATTCGGTTAATAAATACTACTAAACGTAGCTTTGTTGGATGTGGCTTTTGGCAATTTTGTATGTGGATAACTTTATTTATTATTAATTTCACCTATTGTACAAACACTGACTCTAACCTCTTGTGTACTCTTGTGTACAAACATAATTATTATAAACACATGATGAGATTACAAGGATATTCTGACATTAGTTATTTTTTTCAAAGATCGGACGATGAACAACAGTAAACAACACACTCAAATAAAACTTAGCGATGGGTAACTCGGTTTACCAACTCGGTTCAAACCAAGTTGACGATCCAACGGTTCAATTCGGTTCAAAGATTGGTCCAAACCGAGTTGTAAGTTGACGATCCAACGATTCAAATCGGTTCAAAGCAAACCGATTTGTAGTTTGATTCGTTCGCGCGCGGTTTCGCGTCGAGTTGAGTCGAGTTTTGCTTGCTGTGTTGGTCAAGTCATTTCGCGCGTGCGTTGATTGAATTGAACCTGTTGCGACTTGTGTAGGCGACTTGGAAGATTTTGTTTGCAACTTTGCATTGTGCAGTGAAGGTAAAATAGAATAGGTAGTGAAATAGATTAAAAAAACCTAGCCACCCCAGTCCCGCGACCGCTCTCAAACCGTAAAGTTGCATCGGGCGACTCGGTTTAAGTCGGTTTTCGCTCTCTTTTATATGTATTCGCCAGTTTGGCCCCGACCCGGTTTGACTCGGTTTACAAACCGAGTTGCTTTGATTTTCAAACCGAGTTGATCGAGTTGCAATTTGTAGCGAGTTACCCATCACCTAATAAAACTCACATGAGTACCCTAATGTACGTGATGTATATTTTGTACCAACGTAACCTAAAGTCATATGGTTTGTTTTGTAGTTACTTTTCACATTGGAATCGATTAATTTATTTTACTCAACTACACTCTGACTACGACTTGCGCATGATTTATTATCATAATTGTTCATAATTGGAACTTTTGATAAAATATGATTCTATTAACGTGTGTGGTACTCATACCATACGTAAATAATAATTAAGTATTATCATCACAACTCTGGTTCAGCGTGGGATTCAGAATTATGGCTAATCCGATTATCAAAAATTTTGCATTGCATCCCTATAGCAGAAACTTTGTCATAGCAAACTATTGCGAATCTCCGTATACAGTTTGACTTACCATTCAAAGCGCGAAAGTATGACGACAAAGATTCCATAATATACCTATTGCAAGTTCTATGAAAATAAACTCTTTAAACGATTGCCACAAACATTTCATTAACCATCCTGTCTGTGTCTGCTTACCCGCAAGGCCGATTAGAGCGTACAAGATAAAAATTGCAAAAGAACTAACTCGCGAGTAAGAAGTGATCGCAGTTAATTTGAGGGTCACAAAACCATCTGCAAGAGTTTGTGTAATCCCCAGAGAATGTTTCAGGTTCGGTACAATGGGCTTAGTGTGAGTATCGTAACTTTGACACAAGTTTGTGAATCTTTCCCGGCTCGATACGTGGCTACAGCAACTTCGTTGTTTGGCTAAAGCCCTGACTACATGCACACGGATTTCAGAAGTGTGGAAAGACTATAATGCCACGCCTTTTTGGGATGGGAGCACAGATTTTTGATCATCTTTAGACGTCGCGATACCTCATTTAATTTGTTTGTTTATTTTTAATTTCTTTCTTCCATGCTTTCTTTTGTCAGATTTGATACTGATATTGCGGATTGCAGTGGATGGTAATGCTGTCTTGCTATAATTGTTGTTAAAACTGCTTATCAACTTTCCAACTCTTTAGATCAGTCGTTAGTGTACCGGTGTATACCATATGAATATCAATAACTATAACTAACCATCATCAAATCAACTCAAAACGTTTATTTGTGCTTCGGGTATATCATCGAATGTGCTGCTTCGTTTTGTATACTTATCTTTACACTTACCCTTATGTAATCCTACGCTATAATGATGCTTGTTAGTGAATTAGTCACTTTCCGGCAAAAGTTTTCGCGATCAATTTGGGTTGTTGCTTTGAAAAACGTTGCCCAATAGAACGTGCTATTGCCATTCACGCCTACGCTTTAACTTCCTCGTATAAAGGGTACGAGTATATAACATTGAAGGATAGCTGTTAAATATTCATAACAATACTTTCGTGTAAATTAGGCTTCTACTAATGGAAATATTTATAGGCAGGGTAGCGTAGCGTAGCTTTCGTGTTTGTGGATTCACATTCATTCAAGGTTACGACTTACATGTTCAATATGCTTCATGACACATAATTCATGTACTAAGTAGGTACGCTTTACGTATGCAAATGTTTATTATAAGTACCTAATGGGTTCTACAATTAAAACGCCCTTTCCAAACAGCGTGGCAGAGGCATTGTTGCTCCCATGTTTATCAAGTTATTTAATAGCTCACCTGCACAGACAATTTGAAGGTTGCCTCACCAGAGTTATATCCACATGTGTGGTCACACAACACACATCCGCCAACAAACGATCGTTTGTCCGATGACACTGGCAGGAATAATTGATTTCATATTGAAACCCAATTGTAGCACGTCGGCAACAGCTCTCTGTTTGTCGAGCGCGCAAGATGGATGTCTTTGTGTGCAGTGCCTGATGGACAGATACGTCAGTTGAATGTGCAAGTCCATCCTGGGCCGGGAGATATCATTTTGGTGTCGTAGCGGTGACACAGTAGTACGGTGAGACGTTGTGAACAGGTAAGATCAACACAACATAGCATAATGCCTTTTCCCATACTAGATGGAAGAGGCATAGTTTTTATTCAATAAAATCCATTTTGGGTGACTGAGGCAGACTCTGTCACCCAAAATGTTTTATCGCCAGATTTATCGAGATATGAAGCTTGTAACAATGATTAAAATCACTATTAGTAATTCTTGGTTCTCGGTTAATATGATACAGTTTATTCCTACCTACTTTTTATCCAACAAATTTTCTTTAGCAAAATGTTCAACACTGCGCGTAGCAGGGACCTCTTTTCAATTATTGACTAGACTGTTACATTGTGAATCAACGCGTCTTTTCCTCTTACAAGAGGCTAGTCAATCTATAATCTATTCTGGCAACTTTTCTGCGTCCGCAAACTCAAATACTATACCTTCATTCGCATCACCAGCTCACATTCAATTTCCGTAGGCACTCTATGTGTATATCGCGCGCGGCAACTGTGTATTGTTGACGTGAAACGACCACTGCCATCGATGTACCTCTACTATTACAGTGGGAATTGTTCAGTTGCTTTTAACGATTGCGATCGTGATAGATAAGTTTTAGGTAATATTAGCGGACTGCAACTGCACAACTAAGTGCGGGTATTAGGTAGGCCTGAATGCGGAAACCTTATATTATCTTATCATAAAAGAACTTTACTAACTAACAATCACTTAGTAAACACTTTAATAGGTGATTGTTTGATTGTTTAAATATACACGTTTACGTTTATAAATATTTACGTCTTAGAATGATGATCTTAACTGATTCATCCATTATATTTTATCAACACTGGCGCTGTTGCTAACTTCAACGGAATTATTGTTCAGTGGTAAGGGAATACTTACAGAGCGTAAAGTATTCGTTCTAACCATAAGTTTCCTTCATCGG
Source organism: Argyresthia albistria (assembly GCA_963457715.1). Taxonomy (NCBI): domain Eukaryota; kingdom Metazoa; phylum Arthropoda; class Insecta; order Lepidoptera; family Argyresthiidae; genus Argyresthia; species Argyresthia albistria. Next base: position 5,559,245 of record OY735252.1, on the reverse strand, counting down.
CATTCAGACTGTAGCTCAGTGGCGGAACAAATTCCGAAAATTGAATCAAAGTCTTTGCAACTAGTCGAGGCGATATAAATTCTACATCTAATCTTAAAGATAGTCTTATTCGTGTTGAGTCCTTAGGGACAGTCCTCGATATTTCCAAGTTCCAAGATTGAGCATATATTTTTAAGAGTCGTGTGAAGAAGCATTACCTGTCTTTATAGAATTATAGGTAGTATGTATAGTATTTATTAGTTTATGTCTATTATATAATATACTTCATATTTATTTATATAAGTATGCACTAGTTTATCTAGTCTATTGATTTGTAAGTAATAATTATATGTATTGTACACATGGGTCTACTCCTGCTCAGCAATCCGCCTGTCTCATCCCTATTTGGTTTGCTGGAAGAGATATCTCTTATTAGAGATAAGCTCGCCTTTGTACACGTTTTCTATGTTTTTTTACTGTCCTATGTAACTGTTTGTGTGCAATAAAGAAATAATGAATTATGAATCTACTCCACCACTGGCTCAGGTGCGGGTTTTCACGCCAAAACGTTAATAAAGCAAGTAAAGTATTGCATGGCTGTAATTAGGCTCCACAACCACATGACAATATTTATCCGAAATCTTATGGCAGTACATTGGAGACCATCTATCTTTGGTCTTTGTGAAATGTAATGTGTGTTGGTGTGTATAATAAACACGGACCCGGAACAATGTTTTGGCTGCAAATATCTACTGATTTATGGCTGAGGACACGATAATCCCATTTATTTGTTAGGTTCACCTTACTATGGTATGAGCCGATATGTTTTTCTTCTACAAACCAGTGTAAAAAGGATTTCAAGATTTTATTACTGTTGTTTCTCAGGAGATGTGTTGTAGACGACTTCTGTGGTGTTGCGGTCGAGGATGTGCTTCTAAAGGTGCCGGGTTCGAATCCTGGCTGAGGATGAAGAAAAAAACACCCTCGGTATTGGATGTTTAAATGTTTGTGATGTCGCTGTTTCTGGTTCCCCGACACAGGGTATCCAAGTATGGGGCCAGCTTCAATTCAAGCAATGCATATGCCTCTATGTAAAATGTATTGTAATGTTGTCCATGCCCGCAAGAAACACCTGTTAATAGTATCACCGTTTTGCACGTCCCGTGTGAGGTGTAGTGCTAATGAGCAAGAAGATAGATGGGCAATCTATCCGTTGAATACCTGATAGTGGGCGTGTTGTAGGCAAATATCCGGTAATTTAATTAAAATATCTACTTATTACTTAATGGCCATGTTAATGTAATTTATATCAAATTGATTAGATCAATCATTCGATTAACGTTATGGCTGTTTATTTTTTATAGGTGAATATCTGTATAAATCTGCGGCGATGGGGTAGCCCCCTGTCACGCAAAAATGGAGTATTGAATCACTGGCTGAATGTGGGCACAGTTGTGCCTCTGCCAACCCGTATGGGAAAAGGCGTGTCGCTTTGTTTTATGTTATGTTTTATCTGTGTAAAATATGCAAACCTAAGGGGTAGGCCCTTAGGTTTGCAGTCAAGTGGGGTTACTGTAAAACTAATTACAGAATCGTCTCGTTCAAAACACGTCTCCCTTTATTGTAAAGCAATTAATTGCAAATATTATCTTGCCCCTAGACTAGACAGATAAACATGTTTAAAGGGCGTAACATGAGTATTTTAATCTTCTATCTCATTTAAGTTTCAGTCACTGAAACAATATTTTGTGAAACGAACTCCGTCGGAGGGGCGCCTTATTTAAATGAACATATAGTCGCGATTCATTTACCTCGCTCTCATTAAACCTTGACTTAAACGGTTTAATGTCTTAATTTACTGCACAAAGAGAAATTAAGGATCCTGTTAAAAGCTTGACATGACAGAGTGCTCTTTCTGTATTAATTTTGGAGTCTGTTGTATAATTTTGTTTAAGTAAGTGAGCATGTAATTATGATGGTTAATCATACGTGAACGTGTTAATTAGGAATTTTGCAGTTTTTTGAAGGAATTTTGAAAAACGTAGTACTATTTCCAATTAGAAAGACAACTCAGACAGGTGCATAAACAAAGACACTGGCTGTGTTTAATTTCGTGCATTTAACTTCAGTTTGGATATTCTAGAGACTTGAGAGGGTCAACAGCTTGTTTTGTAAGAAAATTGCATGAATCTTTTGGTAAATATGCTGTTGCCAGCCAGAAGGCGTTTCAATCTTACTTCAGACTAACATATTGATTGTTCTTCCAGTTTGAGATTCCAACGGTGACTTCCAAAAGAGTAGTGCAGTCAGCATGTAAGCACGTAAGATACTGGAATAGATCTACTCATCACAAACAACCAGAAATACCTAAACAGTCAAAGTGTTAAAATTGTGTACGCCCTAAAAATTCTTATTTTAACTTACCTCTCCCAACTTTCTCTTAGATAGTAAATACTAGATCATGATCAAAAAAGGGGCAAACAAAAATGTACATGGGGCAGAAACCGAAGTTTAGTAAGGATTACAGGAGCTGCCTTACTGATGGAATATCAGTTTCAGATCCCTCCAAGTCATGAATGAGTTTTCGGTTGATCCTTTTCTAAAGGGACAAGTTAGTATTAAAATATAACCATACATCCATTAATCACCTTATTCATTACATAGAGCACTTCGATAACTTATTTGACGTACCTACCCAAACACTTGCTGTCACCTCGTATTGTATTAGAATTATGTCGACGACGGACAATACAATGTGTTTTTAACTATGTTATCACGTAAGTGACCTGTGTCTTGAGTGACAATAAACGTCATTAAACCTTATGAAATTTCCAATCTTAGATATCATCAACAGTTAACCTTAGTTAGGATGTAACATATAACCACACCCTTCACAGTCCTTTCTGGCTTCGACCTAGAAATATCTCGTAAATCCAACTTTAGACCCTCAGCATTTTACGTCTATATCTTATAAAAGCGATGAAACGGAAACCGAACCAGCGAGCTCGGCGCCAATAGCAGAGCAATGGCGCTCTGCAATGCTGTGAAAGCAAATCTTTGCATTCCAAACTTATTACACGACTAACGTTCTCCTATTGGGGCGTTCGCTCGGGGGCGTCACACTGAGACTACGAGTTATATTATTTTCTTGAGTATTTGTATTTTATAGATAGTGGAAGAAACGCCTAGATATACAGAATACTAGCTTTTTAGGGTTCCATACCCGAAGGGTGCCAAACGGGACCCTATTACTGAGACTTCGCTGTCCGTCCGTCCGTCTGTCACCATGCTGTCCGTCCGGCCGGCTGTATCTCATGAACCGTGGTAACTAGACAGTTGAAATTTTCACAGATGATGTATTTCTGTTGCCGCTATAACAACATATATCTACTAAAAAACAAAAGAAATTCAATATTAAGGGGGGCTCCTATACAACAAACGCGTTTTTTTTTGCTCATTTTTGCTCGATATTGATAATGGTAGCAGGTAGACGCTTAAAATGTTCACAATATATTGAGTATATTATTTACTTAAAAATAAATAATTGAATTAATATTTAAGGGGGGCTCCCATACAACAAAAGTTTTTTATAGATGTACGGAACCCTTCGTGCGCGAGTCCGACTCGCACTTGGCCGGTAATTAAGAATACAGCAGAATGTGCATTTATTGGCTGTATCAGTACCACAAAACAAGTTGACCAAAGATCAGTGTTTCGGTACTATAATGTTTTGTAACACCTGAAATGCGACAATAAAAAAAAATACACTCTGGCTGCAAAGACAATATAAATCTCGACTATCCAAAATATCATCATGACATGCAGCGGCGATGCCAGCCTGACAAAGATTGAGGAGTGCTAAGAGATAGTCAGAACAGAAGGTGCTACTTTCTTATACCTAATTATTATAATCTCGTAAGTCCGGTGCTTTTCACGAGTCTGTTATTTCTGTGACCCTCTTGTGATCGATGCCCAATCTTATTATATTAGCACGAGAGGGGACCAAGTTTAGGGTAACCATAGATCATTAAGGTAATAGACGGGGATTTTCAGGATTTTTTCATTTACGTTCAAAAGTAAATGCTTCTGTGTGATTTTCTGTTACTCATTTTCTAAAAGATATGAGAGACTTCGTTTGGCAACGTTATTATTACGAAAATTGGGCTGTGTTGGTGGTTTTATATTAAACTTATTTTTTACTATTTTATATAAATAAATTCATCTTTGATAACCTACGACATAACTGTATGTTATCTACTTAACATGATGTCATATCAGTATGCAGACAATACGATGCACTTACCTGCACTTAGGTTAAGCCAGAAATTCGGCATTCCTTCGCCGCCGCTTAACTCCAGTAATTTTACTCAATGTACGAAGTCTATCAAGAACTCACCCTCTCATTTGTTTGGTAGGGGAAGCCAGTAAAATAGTACTCGTCAAACTTACACGTTTGCCCGATGCGAATAAAGTCATTGTTGAAATGATAAAAATCTCGTTTCTTTCTGGGTTTGTACACCGTGTCGTATTCAACTCGTTTCCTAAAATTCAATTTTGGGAATTTGTTTCCTCCCGTCGAATGCCGTGCGGAATACTGATGCGGACCAAGATACTTCCTGTGAGAGTACTGGGTCCTGATTCTGCTGTTTATAGGTAATATACCCACTGGCCGCTGAGCTTAAATTGCTGATCATACCACCTTTTGTTAGTAAGCCAGTATTGACAATATGTAAGTATCTTTAATTCCGAACGGTTAGAATGCGCTCTGCATCCTCTATCAATAAATATATTTAGGGTAGTGTGAATACAGCGACAGGCAACTGAGTGAGTGAGCCAAGTTACAAATAGTGGAATCGATACCCTGTTTGTATTTTTTCGGTTTATTTTTTTAAAAGATAGCCTCTACGTCGTCGGATCTACAGCTCTAAATTGTACTGTTTCCAGAGCGTAATAAAGATAACGTGATGATAAAATGGGCTCCTTTGTTTTAAGGGTGCTAACATTGATATCACTGCACTTGCCTGCTATATCTTCTCGGGGCTCTCTTATTTTATTTTTATCTAAACCTCTTCCGAACTGACACAAATAAAACCCAATAGGCATAATACACATCGGTTGAGAGAATTCACAGGAAAAGGAAGACTAACGCACAACATTTCATTTTTATAGGAAGTGATACCCCGTGTCGTGAGATCTAGAAAAAGCGACGTAACATAAGGTATATTTTTTCCTCCCCAATCGACCCTGAACCCTCTCGGGGTCTCTTAGGAGATAGAGCCTCGCACTGCAATGCCATAGAGGACTGTGAACCTTAAGAAACCCACAATGTACACTACATTCCATGGTATCCCTAATTGGTGTCCGCGAGGCGAGGACCAGACCTGTCGCGGCTGGTACGAGCCGAGCGGCAGTCATTGCCTATTAGAGGAATGATTGTATGTACATAATTATGTAACGGGATAACGATATTGTTTTGATTTCTAGAAAAAGGCGCTGTAGTTTTCGTTGAAATTTGCAATATAGGGGGTTTTGAGGGTAAAAAATCGAGCTAGGTCTCATAACTGAAAAATCACGTATTTCCGAGTTTTCATGCTTTTCTCATACCCGTGCAATAGGATTGACAATTTCACTTTAGTATACAATGAAAATAAGGCATAAATTCAAAGACGATCAAAAAGTAAGGTAACTTATTGCGACCTCAGATCACGTGACACTTTTTGGCGCGTCTTCGGAAAATTCACACAAAAAGGTTTCGTTCAAAAGTCGAATCTAAATTCATCATCTGCTTGCTATTCAACCTTCTTGTTTGCTTCTCGCCTGCAGCTATTTAAAAACAGAGCAGCATATTAATTGATGTTAATGCAGCCTGATGATATGAATACAGGGTGTAACAGAAGGGTGTAGTCATATTTTAGGGGGTTGTGAGGGAGACTATTTTGAGCAACTTTCACTAAGAAACCGATTTGATCAGAGCAACTTTAATTTTCAATGCTTCGTACGTTTTGGTCCGGGCGATCAGCTGATTTGTATAGAGAAGTAAAAATTAAGGTTGCTCTGTTACACTCTGTTACACACCTTTCTGTTACACTCTGTTTAATGTTTTATTGTGTTTGTACCACCAACCGCCGAGCAAAGCTCGGTAACCAGATATTATTTATTTATAGGTTAACTAACCATTGATTGATTGATCTATTCGTGGAAATCGAAAGTGGGAATAAGTAGATCTATTTGTGATGTGTCCTAAAAAATCTGGTTCATACCTTTCTGATGTTTTATTTAATTTGATATATGTTTGCATGTATAGTATGAAACATCCCCTTGAAAAGGCAAAGCGAACCGAAAATGCAGCAAGCCGTTGAACTCAGAGCAAACAGGGAATCGTCCGCTATTAGGGGGGAAGTCCGAAGGAGATGAGCATGACATGGATATTCCAGTTAAGTTAAAATAATAATTATGTAGCCCATAATGTACCCACCGAGGGGCAAGGACCTTTACGGAATACGTAATTCGTAATTCGCAATTCGTAATTCCTTTATTGTACTCACATGATGACAAACAGATATCTTATGGAAAAATCGTGTGCAAAGGCGAGCTTACCTCTAATAAGAGGTTTCTTCCAGCAAACAATGTTGGGTAGGAGACGGAGATGATAGGAGGTAAGGTTGAGAACGGGGGGGATACGTGTAAGTTTGAGCCATGTTTCACCAGACTCTGGTTCAGTGCGGGTTGATGAAATGCTCATACTCATACTCATATATTTATTGCGTCATTGTGGTACACTTTTACAAAATTATATCCAACAATGAACCCTGTAAGGGCACTACAATGTCTTAAAAGCTAACTTACATCTAACATTTGTGTTTGATAAATATTAGGTACCTATCTTAGTTAAAATAGAATTTTAATTTAATAACAGTGAGATCATTATATCGACGCTGCTCAAACTCAAACTCAACTCAAACGTTTATTGCGACATTGTGGTGGTATATGGTGATATATATATATAGAATTTGAAGAACCGACAATGAACCCAGTGAGGGCGTCGGACTACTGGCCAACCCAACTGTTAGAAGTTATCAAGCTCCTCTTTTATAGGGCTTCTGACACAGCTTAGCCGGGACCTGCAGTTGAACGTGTAATCTGAACACGGCAGCGCCCGAAACAAATGCCACAGAGAAACGGACACCCATCCAGTTCCCGTCTCTATGCGATGTAGCTCTACTTGCACGATCGTCTCCGATGTGCAAATACCGCCCGGCCGCGGAAGCTTCTTCCTTTTTGAGTTATTTAAAAAAAAAAACACATACTTCTCTATTATGCATCCTTGTAACCGGGTTTTAAGACATCCGTGGTTCGACGACGATCAGATGGCAAATTATGAAGTATAGTGGTTTTTTCCAGATGGGGTGTCGACGCAGTCTCAAGAATTTTTGATGACTTCTTTGTGTCCCATTCATCTAGATCTAGTGAAGTTAAAAAAAAACCTCTGATAATATCGGTTTCATAGTGAAAGTAGTTTAGAATGATTTCGTTATCAAACCACTAAAATATGACCTGTACACATACTCGACCGCTATTATTTGGCGCTTGACAGCCAAGTATTCAAGCCAAACAGAACCCTATATACAGTGTGAGTCTTCATAATGTGCACAGAGCGATCTGGGATGAAGAACATCAAAGTTTGCCGACAAAAAAATTCAAAAAAATTCTCCCCCCCCCATTTTTTTATAAACATTTATTTATTTGACACAAACATAATATGTAGTTACATAATATAGGGATCCTTGACCCCTGAACTATCACCTGTATTTCAGGGGTCAGGTCTCTTCCAGGTATAAGGTTCTCTAATATAACTACTACTATCTAAACATTTGGGAAATTGGAGATGCCAGTTTACAAAAAATAAATATATATATAAATATAAAAAAAGAGTTAACAATGAAACATAAAGATAAATTAATTATAGGCATTTTAATATTAATATTTTCAATTTGGGTACCACCTGCAAAAAAAATACTAATACTAAATAACTGGAATGCAATGGTATTTAGTAGTTAAATTGACTGATTTGTGATACTGAAAGATACAGTGTGCTGCCAGTAACAAAAAAATACCGAAAAAATGGTAACTATAAACTAAAATTAGGCTTTGTTTAAGAAATAATAGTGATTTTTTCGATACTTTTTAGTAATTGCAGATTTCTACAAAATTTGGTCCCCAAAATTGAATTATTTTATTGCGGAAATGCTGTTTAACATAGAGCACATATATATATGTGCTCTATGCCAAACAGCATGCCTGTCATGCGCCTAAACATACCGGTCGAGTATAGAACAGCATGTAACATAAGTTAAGACGTTGAAACACGCAGTTTGATGTACTTATTATATATCACTTAATTTATTAGTATTAAGAATCGCGGCGAGAAGGATTTTAAATGAGGCGAGAGTCGGATATCACTATTCATGTTATATGAAGCAGAAATATGTTACCAAGATATCCAATCCATACTAAAACCGTCATCTGTATACTCTCTGTGTTACACAGACAGCGTAGTCCACCTCTATAAGTATGTCCTTGTTCTGGGTCATTGTTTCCATTTATTGTTTGCTCAGTATTTCGGTACAGTCACCCGCTGGGCGATAAGTAAGTGTATGTATGCACACACATAACGGACTCAGGTGTAATCTTTCCTTTTCGCAAATCTGAAACATATAAGCTAACAATCGATTAAAAAAACACTATATTTCCTTGTCAATTTAGATATGTATATATATATTGGTATATATTAGTGTATTTAATCGATATTTATTGATATGTTGTATTTATGTAATTGTTTAAGCAGTCTATTTCTTAGCAATAGGGTTTTATGTATGTGTAATATTATTAGTATATAGTTTTACTTACGCGCAGTTCTTCCCCTTACCTCCAATCATCTCCGTCTCCTACCCTACATGGTTTGCTGGAAGAAATCTCTTGTTAGAGATAAGCTCGCCTTTGTACACGATTTTTCTATAAAATATCTGTTTGTCATCATGTGAGTACAATAAAGGAATTACGAAATTACGAGTACATAATGCTGCGGTGATGGCGGGCTAGCAAACTTAAGTATTGACTATTCAGATGAATAACGGCCAAAAGTGGGCACAGTGTGCTTTTGCCAACCCTTATTGAAAAAGGCGAGACACTTTATTGTTGTTGTTATTACAATTTAAGGAAGCAATCCAAAAATCACATAAAACAAACTTTCAATTAATGCCCCCGGTAGCCAGCGGTGTAGCCAGAGTGCATTATGTAAGACAAGGTACGTATTACTATTATAGTGTTGATTGAACCAGAACCGTAATCGGTTGGAGGTTGATTACGGTCTAGACTCCAGATGAACGATCTTGATTCTATGTACATAGAGCGTTCACTGCGGTGCAGTATAATTAATGATTAAACGAACTTACCTGTACGTGAAGTTCAATCATAATTATACGAAGTGATTTGTTTCGAAGAAATTAGTATTCTGAAAATAAATCTATTACATTTTTACACATTGTAGTACCACCTACAGTCTCACCAAATGCACTTTAGTTAAGAGAAAAGAGGTTGAAAAAAATAATAACATCCTTTTTCTTCCTTTTTCTTATCTTTGATTGGATACGTCATTTAGTTCAGAGCTTCACACACACCCCTTTAGTTGATATTTCCGAATAGGGTAGGGTGGGTGGGAGATCATACTAATTTCTTCGAAACAAATCACTTCGTATAATTATGATTGAACTTCACGTACAGGTAAGTTCGTTTAATCATTAATTATACTCGTGATTTGTTTCTCGAAATTAGTATTCTGAAAATAAATCTATTACATTTTTACACATTGTAGACTTTGAGAGACAAGTTTGGAAATATCAACGTTATTATTATTTAAATTCAATTATTGTTAAGATAACAGATTGAGGGTAAAAGACCAACATTTTGTAAAAGTTTCTCAACTATTAATTCTATAGTTTTGACAAAAAAACTCAAAAAAATAAATTGATGTCAAATCTAATTATGAAAATACTCATATACAGTTCTTTTGAATAGATCTATGATTACACCAAGTTGCTATTCTATTGGGTATGAGCCTATTTGCAGAGTTAAGATTTAGAGAAACGACGGTTTAGTAGTTTAACTCAATTCCTTATATTGGCGGGAATTTACGTACTTGGAAGGCTATACGACTATGTCCTATCAGCTTGAGAACACACCAGAAACAAGGAGGGTCTGGGCGGTTACAACGCCTTTTATAACACAGCTATGAACTAACTTTTTAAATACAGAGTAGCCAACTAAACATCAAGTGTGGCGGTTTCACAGATTAGTTTTTGTACAATCGATTCTCAATCGAATAATCCAACACGCCCCCTCAAAAACTGATCATGATTTTTAAATCATTTTATAATTAAGGTATACATATTGCAATACCTACACAGAACATATTTCCTTCCAAGTAACTGCTGGGAGTAATTATATATTGTTATGATCCAACATTCGTTGCAAGGACTAGGGAAAACCCAGAAAAACCTAGTCAGATCATGTCATAATAATTTAACTTAATATTATCATTTTTAAACAATGATTTTGTTAATGTACATATTTGTAACACAATAAACATTTATTGTAGATCCATGTCCACTCTTAATTTTTGAAAACTGATTGTAGCGGCTTCGTCATCAGATGTGCCAGTTGTGCACCTGTTGGTATGTAATTTAATTTAATTACATTTTTCTCTACTTTTTCACGGGTCAAGTAATATTTAATATCTATATGCTTGGACCTTTTGTGGCTTGTAGGATTCTTCGCAACACTGATACAGCCGTTATTGCTTCAAAAATGGTAATGGGTGTTACAATTTGTATGTTATTACTTAACATTAGTGATTTTAACCATGAAGATTCCTTTACAGCCTCATACAGTGCCATATATTCCGCTTCTGTCGAAGAAGCTGCAACGGAGGACTGTTTCTTAGACATTCTGTACACTTTCTGTACACCATTTTATTGTACAATTATGGAAAGACTAAAATATATATCCTGTTGTACTATGTCTATCACTTTTATCTCCACCTCAATCGGAATCTGCATACCCACACAGTACATTCTCAAAATTACCTCTTTTATACACTAATTTTAAATCAATTGTGCCCTTCAGGTATCTAAGCATTCTTTTAAGACATTGCCACAACTCCTTATTATTCTTATTTGTGTATCTGCTCAATATATTGACACTCGCACTTAGATCTGGCCGAGTACATAGCATAACATACATCAAACAGCCTATAAGGATTTAACAGGGCGCATCATATTTAACGTCTGAATTCAGAGCCTCATAATTAGGTTTACTTTCTAGAGGAGTACTTGCTGGATTGCAGTCCTGCATATTATATTTACACAGTATTGGTTTTATATACGAACTTTGATCTAATGTACCATTTTATCTAGTTATTCTTATACCTAGAAATAATTTTATCTCATTCATATGAGTTATTTTAAATTTGCTCATTAGATACATTTTAAAATTATTCATTGTTTGGACATCGCACACGCAACGACTAAATCATCGACGTATAGTACTATATAAATGTTTTTATGAATTTCTCCTTTATCTAATACATGTATACACTTATCAACATCCGAATTTTGAAACCTTTCTCTTTTAGGGATTGCTCAAAGACTTCAACCAACATCTTGCAGCCTGCTTGCATACTTTGTTGCCTGTATGAATTACCCTTCAGGAATTTCCATGTAGTTTTTTTTTTTTTTTTAACTTACCATTTAAAAAGGCAGTTTTAACATCTAAATGATGAACCAGTAAGTTATTTTGATTTGCAAAAAGTAATTATCAATCTAAAACTAGCAATCCTAGCTACAGGCGCAAATGTTTCATTGTAGTCTACTAGATATTCTTGACTAAAGTCTCTAGCTATAAGTCGAGCTTTATATCTTAAAGGTTTTTCATATTCGTTATGTTTGATAGTGAAAATCCATTTACAATTGGTATTGTATTGACCAAGTATTATTTTTCTTAAGGGAGTTTAATTCATATTTTATTGCGCTATCCCAATGAATTCTATCTTCTCTAGTTTTTATCTTTTCAAATGAACTAGGTACTTTACAAATCAATGATTGAGCACACTGGTAAATATTTATCATCAGTTTCATCATAAGATCATAACATACACCGACCTCTGATTCTATCGCTCCTCCTCAATTAATTACTTTTACCTTTTTATAAATCTGTGCTTTTACTCTCATCTGTGATTTTAATAGGTATGTCATTGTTTTGCGTTTTTGGGTCTGGTTCACTACATAATTTACGAATTTTGTTTGGACTGTGGTCAGATTTCACCTGATCTGCATCAGAGTTATTTCTACACTGAGACTTAGACACTGATTTAGATAGACCATCATTATTATCAGTTTTGTCATGAGAATTTTGAACATTCTCTTCAGGCTTAAACTTAGGCCTGGATTCCTTGGTTGGAAATTTGTCTCATTTATTATAACTTTTATCACAGTCACAAACCTTTCGCATTCTACACTCCAAACTTTATATCCGTTTGGCCCACCAGTTGTTTTTTTTTTTTAACGATTTGTCGTCAAACTTTGCCTTACTGGTTTTATTATGGACATAGACTGTAGTACCAAAAACCCTTAGGTATTTTAGAACCGGCTTTTACCATGCCATAACTCATATGGTGTCTGAGATTGTTTCAATGCCCTCGTTGGTGTTAGATTTATTAAATGCACTGCAGTTAAAACTGCTTCGCCCCAAAATACTTTATCTAACTTTGCCTTATGACATGAATCATAGCACGGGCTTTCTCAGTTATCGTTTTTACCATACGCTCTGAAACACCATTGAGTTGAGGCGTTCGTGGAACCGTTAAATGATATATATACCTTTTTGCACGCAATTTTTTTTTTTTTATTTTACCTCGGTGGATAAATACTCGCCACCGTTATCACAGTAGAGATTTACTAATTTTTAATTGAATTTATCTTCACACTTTGCAAAAAGTCTTTGAAACAAGCGAACACATCTGATTTATAAGTTATTTATCAGGTAAGTTACGCAATAGTGTGTGAATTGATCGACAAACAATATAAAGTAATTTTGTTATTAATTGTTGGAGGAGTGATAGGCGCGCACACATCTGAATGGCGCTATACAATGGTCGCTTTACTGGCTATTTATCCTTACTCTCTGTTACTACCGATCGTCTGTTTTCCAGTAATGCACGGTTCACACAATTTTTTATTAGGAACCACTGATTCAATTAGTTTTATATCGTCCATCATATCAATGCCATTTATTTCCTGGAATTTATTTTTACTCAATCGTTGATGCCATAATTCATTGTCACTGTTGTTCGTGCATATTTGGGAAACAGAGCGATGCACTATCACAGATAACATTATAGCAAATAAGTTGTTTCAACACATACCATTCATGAGCTTCTTACCACCTCAGTCAGTGATGTGGGCTCCATGTTGGTCGAAAACAACGCTCAGGCTGGCTCGCTGCATTTTGGACACCGACAGCAGCCGTTGTACAGCACTTCGGGGCAGAAAAGCACCTGTATCGCTCACAACTTGAATTGATCCCTTCTTCGTAGCTGAAATAAATTGTCCAGTTTTAGCAATTAAAATTTTAACTGGTGTGTACGGTCACGCACGCCGCACAATATTGTGATCAGCAACCTAGTTTAAGTCACGCGTCATGCGAACTTACTTGTATGATATTTAATTATAGCTTAGCTGAGTCTTTATACAACTGTATACCTAGTAACATCAATAAATAGTAATCCAGCAATAATTCTGGTTTAACTCATAACTTCAACAACTACTTCGAGTATGTGGGATAATCTCGTAAACTACGGGTTAGACTATACATGGTGTGGTTAGGTTTGAGCAGATGTAGAAGAAAACTTCCCTGTTTATGATGTGGTCGGACGCTCCAGAGTCCAACAGGAACGTTATCCTGTTCTCCAATCGCTCGTCCTCTTGTTGGTAGTCGCCCGTCATGAATGCGAAGCCTGAGAACTCATCTGGCGCGGGCGTCGATTCTTCGTTCAGCTGCGCCGCCGCATGAACTTGTCAGTCTCATCAAGTTTTGCGCCGGCCGCCAACAACTCCGAAATCAGCTCGTCGAATGTGGTGAAGTGGCTCACGAGGGGAATATCACTTTGAAGTTTCAGCGCAAGTAACGTCTTACGTAATGCTAACTGCGTTGCAATACTTTTTCGCTCGTACAGCGCGTCGAGACTTCCATGCTGCGTATTTTTTTACCAGCAAAAGGTTGGATTTTACGTTTTGGTCTTTTCGTTTCCATTTTTGAAATTTAGTTAATATTTGCACAGTAGATTCATTTCGCGGCACCTGGGCACATAACCTATTGGGTATGAGCCTATTTGCAGAGTTAAGATTTAGAGAAACGATGGTTTAGTAGTTTAACTCAATTCCTTATATTGGCGGGAATTTACGTACTTGGAAGGCTATACGACTATGTCCTATCAGCTTGAGAACACACCAGAAACAAGGAGGGTCTGGGCGGTTACAACGCCTTTTATAACACAGCTATGAACTAACTTTTTAAATACAGAGTAGCCAACTAAACATCAAGTGTGGCGGTTTCACAGATTAGTTTTTGTACAATCGATTCTCAATCGAATAATCCAACATATTCATTCGAATCAGTAGTGTAACTCAGAAAGTTACGTAACACGAATGACGATAAAGTCATTTTTTATAACTAGACGTTTCAGGAGGACATAACTAATGTCCATCTTGTTTGATAATAAAGCAGTATCAATAGCATCTCTGAATTTTGATTTTTCAATGATTGAATAAAAAATACTAGGAACAAATAAAATCATTAAAGATACCTATCTGTAAGTTGAACAGAACAGACCATGTAATAATATGAATAGTTTTTATAATTTTTCTGGCACTTATTGTTTCATTTAAATAATAAGTTGAAAAAAGAAAAAACATAAGGCGTCCAATGACGACGCATTGTATTCTATTAAAAGCACGCTGACCCAGATCAGATGTAGAAAACTGTAATCTAAAAGGAGTAAAAAACTGTTTTCTAAGAACCAAAATATAGCATCCAGCTTGGTTTTTGATCCATATACCGTACCTTACCTTACCCAACATTATACCCCATAGTTGAGAGATACTCTTATTTAGAGAAAAAACTCTCCCGGGTAGGGAATTTTAATATATTTAAATATATGGGAATCAGTATCAATCCTCTATAAATGATTATAATTATAATGGAAATTCATTTCTTATGTGACAATGTATCATAAGATTTGTCATGAGACAATTTGTAATAGTAATTTAATTTGATAAGTACTCTTCGGTGTAACCAGACAGCAGGGCTGGTCGTTATAACCAACTCCAATGCTTTCACGTGATGAAACTAATGGCATAGTTTAGTAAAGCATTGTTTGTTGTCATCTGACAAAATTATATTCAAATGAATAAAAATCTAGAATAAACCAGAATTGCAAATACAAATGAAATTAATTAATTTAGAATATGACATGACATAATCATACATAGGTAATATCCAATGCTTAAACATGCCCTTATATGCAATTATTATTTTTATAGTTCCATATCATCACATTCAAAGTGAGGCAGGTAAGTTGTTGTAAACCTTAATGTTGGTATCCACCATTTAAAAAATAATAATAATAAAAATGATAATGTAGTTATGTCTAGGAATCTGTCCAGCATAATTTCAGTAACCAGGTTTACTCCTACACAGTAAACCACATGTCTCAACCTTATTTGGTCTGCTAGTGGAGATCTCTTACTAGAGACACACTTGCCTTTGTACACAATTATTATGTACTTATATCTTGTTCTGTATAATTGTATGTGTCTGATAAAGATATTATGTACTAAAAACTCCTTACAAGTTCTTTGCACATTCAAAAAACAACTCTTTGTAAGTATAAGAAAATTGATGATTAATATCTTAATCAACCAAAATATTCAATCCCCATTTATGTTAAAGAATAAGGAAACCTTGATGGATAAAATTTAAATGAATGTGGCAAAAATTACATAATTTAACATGTATGTTTCTAGTTTGCTAATATAATATGATATAATTTCATATACTTAGCACATTCGGATACAGCACCAATTTGATGAGATAGAGAATAATGATATAATATTAATCTCTCTATCTGTATACTAAATATAATTTTATGTATATTTGCATGAATTGGTAAGATATTAAATTAAATTAAAGAGTATTGTTAAAGCAAATATTAGATGTTGTGATTATTTAAACTCTTTAATTACTGTAGCACTCCATCCAGGAATGAACTGAGTTATTAGCGTGAGAACGAGCTTGTGTAAATTCCTCGTGAAAATAATAATAATACATTGGCTCAGCATAAGTAGCGACCTTCGACCCTGCCACAGGTTATCATCTTCACTTCAATCTCAGTAGCCTGCGAGTTGGATTGGGTTGGAAGAAACCCTAAAGTTTTAAACTAAGTGGTTAAAACAACCAATCAGGTCAAATGTGGCGTAAGGCGAGCTAAACTTCTTCAAAAGAACTTATACTCACTTACTTGCATATTTTTTTCAGGTTAGACTGTCGAAAAAGGGGGCGGATTTCGTACATTGCGTAATGTATTGAATATCCCAGCAGTTTTCTGCAATTCCTTGGAGCTATACCACAATATGCAGCCAAGTGGATCCGCTTCATTTGATCATAGGTTATAATATGTTCACAATAAACATTGACAGCATCAATCACATCACTCGTTGCGTTTGTTTCGCAGTTCCAAAAGTGATAAATGGTACAATACAATACACCGCATCATCTTGCTTTATCTCATTATAAGCTTGTAATTTACAGAATTTGTTGAAAGAAATTGTAACCTGTTGGAAACAATTTAAACTTTGTTCTCAGACTGATTTTGACAGATTGTCAGTAGAGCCAACTTACCAACATTCGCTGAGTTCCGAACTGCACTTGTCGATTACATACAGCGTGAACGAGATCGTTCATTCCGTCCGAGACATCATAGCGAAAAAGCGATCGTGTCGGTATCGGGTAAAATCGGATGGTTGATGTTGTGGTGCGTTCGCGTGAGCATGAGAGCATGAACGATGTCATATTTGTAGACCTCGGATAGCATCCATGTCTAAAAGGCCGCGTTCCTCCAAGATGTCTACCCAAAAAAAAATGAGCGACACGGTATCTG